>KQ965813.1:160800-211710 GCA_001574975.1 Gonapodya prolifera JEL478
TCCCCCCCTCACCACCGAGACGTGAGTAATTTATCGTTGTCCGCTTTACGAGAGTATTCCGCTTCGTGCACATCATTCGCCTCCGGCGGTCATCCGCGGTCATCGCCTACCGGCGCTTAGGGCTCTAGCCTCCCCCCCCCTCACCACCGCTCACCACCCCAACGCACCTCCATCTCCTCCCTCCCCTTCCCAACCTCCCCCCCCAGCCTCCCGACCTCCCTCTCCTTCCTCCCCACTTCCTCTCTCAACCTCTCCTGCTCCTTCCGCAACCCCTCCACGGTCTCTTGACTCTCCTCCAGTTTCCGCGTCACATCGGACAAGTTGGCTGCGGTGGCGTGACGGGAGGAAAGGAGGTAGGTGTTGGAGGATTCGAGGTCCGCGAGGCGGCCTTTGATGTCCCAGGCGGCGCGTTTGGGGCGGGGTGGTGTGCCCGTGGACATGCCCGTGGTGGTGGGGGCGTCGGAAGGAGGTGCGGGAGCGGCTGCAGGGGCAGCGGCAGCGGGTTTGCGCGCGACAGGACGAGTTGTGGCGGTCGTGGGTTTGGACGCCGTGGCGCGAGCAGTAGTTGCGCGGGTAGCGGCGGCGGTGGCACGGGAAGCAGCGGTGGTGGTTGTGCGGGTGGTGGCGGCGGGTTTCCTCGCTGTGGGAGCGGTTGCCGTTGTTGCCGATTGGGATGCCGCTGTGAGATACGGATAGAGTAGAGTCGTGTGTGTGATGAACGAGGAAGCGTAACATCAAAAGAAAAACCTAAGGACGTACACGTCTTCTGACGAACGTTCCTTCCATTCGCCGTCGAATCTGCGACGGGTCTCTTTGCCTGCGCTGCCGACACTGCCGACGTGGCCGTACCCTTGACACCGCCCGTCTTACCCCCCTTGGCAGCAACCGCGGCACTCGTATGCACCGTGAAATTCTCATCCATGTCCATCGGCTCTGTCGTGCCAAACTTCGGGCCAGCGGGAGGGGGCATCTTTGGCATTACTGCGAGGAACTTGTCCGGGATCGAGGGAGCAAAGGGCGAGTTCTGGATCGAGCTGAGTGAAAAGGCGGCGCCGGGTGCGGGAGGAGCGAGAGTGGGAGAGTGAGGGAAATTGGATGGGTTGAGATGTGCGTTTGGGTCGATGTTTTCCGCGTTGGCTTTGGGAGTCTTGAGCATGACTGGGAGTTTGGATGGAGCGCGGAGAGCGCGGGCGGGCGGATTGGACTGTGAAGGAGAAGACGGGAGAGGAGAAGAGGGAAACGTCGCGGGCATCGGTGGAATCGCGGGAGGCGGCGGAGTGGGTGCGGGAGAGTGCAAATCGAGAGTGGAGCGGAGAGAAGTCAGTCGATCGGATGGTGGGAGAAGAATCGGCGACGCGGTGACTCGCCTCCATCGCCGCGTCGGGTTCGGATCAAGGGAAGGTGTGCGCGAGAAGGCACCGTGCATGTGCCACGTATTTGGTACGCAACCCATAACCCAGTCAAAAAAAAAATTGGGCAGAATCGCCTATCGGCAATTTTATTTCGCTACTTGTACAGGTAGTCAAGTCTCGGGAAAGACATGTCCCCCAGCATGCGGATGAAGAGAGTGCTTGAGGTGAACGCAGACCGGTTCGAGCAAAGCGTATATGCATGGACTGTGTAATTTTAACCCCTGTCACCACACATTCATGCTTGTGCCACATTCGGCGCGGTCTCAGTCCTTGCACATTGTCTTATTTGGACTGCGGCGACAGGAGAAGAAGGGTCGGGGTTTAGACTAAAACGAGGATCTCACCTCCTGAGGCGACCGGACCGCAGCGAGCCGCATTCGGGCAACGTTTGAAGCTCGACACAAAATGTCGGAGGGGGAATGCTGACGTGTGGTTGGGTTTCCATGTAGCGTTGTCTCCAGGTCGAGGCAGACGCCAACTCTGTGTGGAGTCAGACGCGCCCACTACCCCTTCTCAAGTGGAACTGAGTATACCGTCATCTCGGTACATATTTTCTAGCTGCATCTTTCCTCGGATTTATGAAATATGACCGTTGAAAACCGCGGCCGCTGAACCTCAACACCTCACCGGCAATCTCCGCCGTGGCCTCCTACATTTTATTTCTCAGAGAAAATCGTCTATCCCACCTCTGCAAACCATCCAGACCCGCAATTGCTTCGCTGATGACGGCCCCACGGTCCATACTAGCCTCGCCTGTCGCGATCTTCGCCGTGGGGAGCTTGGGCGTCCTGCTGGCCTTGAACTCGTTCGTTAACGCGGTGCAGTACAAGGCAATCTACGCATCACCGGATTGCCAAGGTACGTTCCATTCCATCCGGACCTTGCGGGTTCCCCATCGTCATCTGACGCGTTTCGTCCTCAAGGACCTCCCCATAGTGTCTCAATAGACGCCACGTGCTTCACCATCTCGCCAGACAGGGGCAACTTTACGAGTCTACCCTGCCGTCCCATCATCGTCGACGATAAGAAGGGTACTGTACTGGGCAGCGCTAAGATGGGGTGCGACTACGCGACGAGTTATTCGCGTGCGCTGGATCTCGCGAGTTTGATCGGTAGAACGGCGGGGATAACTCAGGTGAGAGACAAGGGCCGTGGCCACTTCAATCCCATTTCGTCATTTCATTTGCTGTTATCCCACCGTGTGTTCTTGAACTTCGACAACAGTGGCACACCACAGAGTCTTTCGATGACACCAAAACGTGTTCGGCCAGCACGCGGACATCGCGATACCTCGACATCGTGGACGGCGGTTGCCATCCTAGCTACGATTACTATATGGACACCCGGAACGGCACACCCGTCATCAGTGGGTTGGTCGCCTTCTTTTCACGGTACAACTGCAGTGGGGTATTGGAGTGCTTTGAAGTGAGTAGTTTCTTTTTTTCGAATCGATCCCCGGAAACTGACTGATATTATCGTGCCACAGGACAACGACTCCACATGCTCCTCGAAGAACTGCACCTTCACCGACCTGACGTCCAAGCGAACCTGTCACACACGAGTCGATAGGCTCTATTCTCATGATTTTACCGTTGGGACTGCCGAGGGGTGCGTCGACTCGACCAATTTTGATTTAGTGGGTGGGCAGGGATCAAAAGGTGAGTTGTGCAGTGGGCATTGGTTGGTTCGGTGCTCCATCGCTCACAAAGTGGTTGGACCTGCGGCAGGTGGTGATCAGGGTGCGTCAGGCAAGGGTAATGCCGGCGGCAAAGGATCAAGTGCAGTGTCGGCGAGTGCATTTGCAGTACTCTCTGGGCTCCTTTTCTCGACGTACGTGTTATGAGGATGCTAGTCCGTGTGATTGGTCCAAGCTGGAAGTGCAAGTATATTTGGAATTCCACTGGACGTTACGTATGTAATGGACTTGTAGAAACGGTTAGGGGCAGTCGTGCTTGGAGATGTATGTACCAAGGGACCCACAAACTATGTACTTAGTCGACTGTCTCCACCAAATTAGTGACTAGTTCCTCGAATTCTCGTGACAACGTTGAATCTTCCGGAAATCTCGGCTGAATCACGGACCACAGTCTACAGCCAAAACACAGAATCGCCATGACCGTCACCCACATCGGTACGCGACGCGTCCGGCACATCGCTCTCGCTGCGTAGTCATCATCCCCATTTCATCCCCATCGCGGCATCCCTCGACCCACCTCATTCAGTCCTCCTCAAGAAGAAGCCCACCGCGACCTCCGAGAGCGTCGACGCCTTCGTCAAGGGCATCACAGCACTGCACGGCGTCGTTCCGGGCGTGATTAAGGCCACCGCGGGCGAGACCTTTACGACGGAGAGGGCGCAGGGATTCACCCATCGTGAGTCAGTGCGACGGGGAGGTGGATTCATCTAAGTCGGTGGCTCACGTTGTGGTGAATGAATGTGTTGTTTGACCGTAATGTAGTGGTGGTGGTTGAGCTCGTGGATCGAGCGGTGAGTCGTGTTTGACGAACGTGTTTGTGGTTTGGAGTGAATTCAACTCGATTCGTCCACCATGCCACCTCCGCCTGTACTCACAGGCAATGCAGGTGTACCAAGCGCATCCCGATCGTGAGTTATGTCCCGTGGAAGGGACGGAGTGGAGTCCCTTGGAAAACAACGAACTCTTTCTACCTTGACAGACGTCGCCGTCCGCGACAAAATTATCGTGCCAAACTTTGAAGGTTTGTAATGTTTTCTTTCAGACTATTGGGTCTTCTCCAAATTTTGAAATTGTTCTCCGTGCCAGGTATGCTCGCGGTGGACCTGGACGTTGCAGCCCCCGCGATAGCGACAGGAAACTTGCTTGATATGTAGATGTGAAATGCAAATGCATACTTTGCGCGAATGCTTCTTGCTATTCCGGAAGTAGCAGTGTCTCGGGCCTGGTGCATGCCAGAGATTCCTGCGACTCGCTGCCCCCTGCCAACTTCTGATTTGATTGAGAATGCATTCGACGACATTCAATTTTGTTCAAAGAAATTACTGGTGTGCATTATGTGTTTGGTACATGTTTATGTCGAAAAATTTTGCATGCAAAAATCGTTCCTGAACTTCAAATCACCCCTTCACCTCCGCCGCCCAACATCGATCGCTGTCATCACTACATTTCCTCTTCATCAGCTGACGCGCCCTCTCGTTCATCCGCCGTCGCACCCGCACCTTCCGCCAACGTTCCTGCCGCACCCTCCGCCGACGAGCCCGCATCCTTCGGTATCTTGAAGAGCCCAAAAAGTGCGCCGTAATTCACCCTCGAGGACCCCTTAACCCCTGCCTCGCCCTTCACCACCGCCCTTGCCACGTCCTCGATATTGAACTGTTGGTTTCGCGACCTCTTCCAGCCACCTTCACCATCTGCTTCATCCTCCGTGGCCTTGCGCTTCTTCCTCGGCTTCTTGGGCTGCTCGAAAATTCCATTCGCCTCGTCCAACAGACGCTTGCGAGCCTTTTCGTCCTGCTCCGCAAGCCAGTCCTCGTGCTCCCAACTCCAGATCCTCTCCTTTTCCTTCACCTCGTCTTCGTCGTTCAAAGCTTCCGCCACATCGTCGTCGTCATCGAATTCGGAAAGATGATCGTCCTCAACAACGATTGGCTCATTTCCAACTGCGGCAGACGAGCTTCCGGCGGAAGGTACTCCCTCTTCATCAACAGTAGAAGCGGGAGGGTTCGAAAGTTGGGATGGGTTGACAAGGGTCGCAGCCGCAGCAGTCGCGTCAGGTAGGTAGTCGGCAATCTCCTCTTCGAAAGCGTCGATACGGGTGTCGCGACCACCCACACTGCTTCCAGCCCCTCCCTCGGTCAAGGTGTTGTCTGCATCCGCCTCCTCTTCCGCAAGCCTGTCCTCCTCCTCTTCGCGCTCTCGCTCTGTCATCTCCCGATCGCGTTGCTTCCTCCCTTTCGCCACGCCGTTCCCCGCACCAGCTGACTTGCCCTTGGCTGCATGGGGCGCTGTATTAGCACTTTCACCCATCTCCCCCTTCACCATTTTCGACGCTGCGCTTTTGGCCGCCTCTGCTTTGCGGGCTCGCTCGAATGCAGGTGGATCTGCCGGGTTTGCTTCGAGCTCGTCGTCTTTCAGTGCAGAGAATTCCTTGACGGTCAGTTGGGCAGAAGGCGTTGCCCCGAATTCTTCCATTCTGAGAAACAGCCAAAAAAATGATGGTCAGTTGAGGGCGCGTGGGTCGCTGCACCTACGGTATTTGACCACTCACCTGGTCCTCAACGTAGCTTCGCACACCTTGACGAGCGCCGCCATCTCCCTTTGCGTCCTCGTGAAGTGCATGGCACGCCCTGCAATCATCAGCGCCGCCGCGCACAGCCCCGCCATCTTGCGCCCGACGTGGAGCCAGTCGACTTTCATGCGATTGATGATTGTGATGGCGAGCTTCTCCACCTCGACCCTTTGGTCCCCAAAGTCGCATCGGGCGGCGAAGCGACGGATCCACAGGGACGGGTCGAGGGGCTTGAGTTCTGGGCTGTTTTTGATGTGGAACTTGTCGAGGATGGCGACGTAGGTGGCACCGACTTCAAACAAGTCAGTCTGATGGGCGGAGCGGACGTTGCAGATGGGCGGGGAGATTCTCAAATTAGCCAAACAATACTCTAGGGTATCCATTGCTTGCGGGAAGAACCACCTGAATCGCTTCGGAGAAGTCGATGAGAAAGTTCGAGCCCTTGTTCAGACGAGACGCGATGTAGAGGCACGCCGCGCAGATATTCCTGAACTTTCGTCCTCGAGTGAATCCATGGCCGAGCAAAACCTTGAACCAGTGCTCCGCCGCACTGATAATCGTCTGCGACAGGTTCAATCCACCCGCAATGCCTCGAATTTCTACACGTGCTGATAACTTTCAAGATCAACGACCCCATAGCGCGATGCGAAACTCAACGTTGCGTCCTCACCTCTCGCGAGCGTCGCCTCTCTGCTCTCGGACAGATGGATAGGCGCCTCGGTCGCCCCTGGTCCCTTGCTGGAAGTTGGAACTTTGAGTCTCGACCCGCCCGCCCTGCGCGCATCCGCGCCGACAAAGACACCGTCCGCCGACGCTGCACCTCCGGCGCCCTCGGTGAAGGTCACTTCTGAGACGATGGTGTTCTCCTCGACGACCTGGACGGATTCGGTGGAGTTGGAGCGATTGGACGAACAGGGCGGCAGAACAGGACGAAACTCACGGTCCCGCATTGCGTACAGACGACGTGCCCGCGGGCATCGTCCGTTTCGAACCTGGTGTTGGCTGGTGGGCGATGGTTTGTGGAGTGGGGCGAGTGAGGACGTCAACGACACCGGAACCGGACGCAGGCATCAACCAAGGAGGCCAAGAGAGTCGCATAAAAGTGAAAAGGGGGACGAACCTTGACAGACCCGGCACCAGGAGCTCATGATTGACAAGAGGTTTTCGTCGAAAATGTGAGCTGGAAAATTTTGTAGCACAGTGGCAAAGCACAGTTCTTTTGTACGTTTCAAATCACCGGATCGAATCTCGACACCTTCAGCAGAGCATGTTTTTTCAACACCTTTCAAACGTCCAATAAGGTCATTTGTGGATAAGATTGTGCCATGAAGTGTGCGGGGATGCCGCAACACCCACAGGACTTTCACACAACACTACAAATACTGGGCGGACGAATGCTAAAAAGCAGCTACCCAAACCTCCCAAAACTCTGCCAGGCGGCCCTCCGCATCGCCGGCGATCTCGTCCACGCGAGAGACCCGGCGGCCAGGAGGGCAACGTTCGCGGCGACGGCGAGGAAATAGGGCTGGAAAGATGCCACACGACAAGTGACAAGTATAATCGGTGAGAAAGGGGAGGTGGAAGCGACGCCCGAGCGTGAAGAGTAACGCACCTGCCGAAACTCCTGCTTCTTCGTCTTGTGCCTGAACTGCTCCATGGCGGCCATCCCGCCGGCCCACCCTCCAATCAGCGCGGTCAGTTGCAGGTCCCTAGTCCACCGATCCCGTCGTCCCAAACGTCATGTTGGTCAGGTAACTCCAAACCGGTTCCAAGTCTCCCTGCCACCCTCACGCGCACTCACCGCTCCTTGACTCGCCACCCTTTACGCTCCGCCTGCATCTTATCGTACCAGAACAGTGCATAGGCGCCTGCGTTGACGAGAGCCAGGTATGCCCCTCCGAGCAGCACGAGGGGCCTTGGAACCGCCAAGGAGACCCCCACCGGTACAACACGGTGAAGATTGGGTGTAGGGGAGCTACGTTGTACAGCAGGAGTAGGAGCAGGAGCAGGGTCAGCCCGCGGTGGGCGACGCGGGACTTTTCGGGCTTTGAGAGCAAGTGGGGAAGAGTGAAAAGAACGGGATGGCAGCGGGGAGAGGGAGAAGAGGCGTCCCGATGGGTGGTGCTGGGACGCGGAAGAGTTCCACGGCGACTGAAGGAGCATCGTCTGTGTTGGCCCGGAAAGAAGTGGAGGTGTGTGTTGGAAGGCGGCAAAATTTTCGGGTGAAGCCTTGGCCAGAAAACGACAAACGAGTGACCTTTGCTGTGTTGAGAGACTCGGCTCGCACAAGAAGGAAACAGAATTTCGCAACTGGGCGTTGACGGTATTCTCCGAATGAGCATAGCTGCTTCGTAACGTGTTTTCTTTCACCAATGTGGGCAATGGCAACCTCCCTTACATACATAGACGACACCAGAGCCTCCACGTCGCATCGCCCGCCGTTCCTACATTCACCTCGCCGCTACCAATTCCATTCCTTCGTCTCTCCTCATCTCCTTCCTTCCCGACCCTCCTCTCCCTTACCTCCCCTTGAATTTCCTTCCCACCGCTCGCACCAGTACTCCCACCATACAAACACCGCCCATCCGCACATGCACCACCACGTTGACGACGATCCTCCACCACTGGCCAATCCGCCTGCAACTCCACCCCCCTCCGCTTAACCAACACCACCGTCCCAAAAAACACGCCCACGACCAGGGCCGTCCACGCCATGGGGTCCATCTCTCCACTCGCCTCATCGCCCTCTTTCCCCTGCCCCTGCCCTTTCGCCCGCGCAGCACGCCGATCCCGCGCGGCTTTCATTTCGCGCAACCGCTGGTCTGTCCGCGTAAAGGCCGCTGCGTCGAACGCTCCGCCTCCGTTCTCGTCCGAGGTTGCGCCGTAGTGCTGCCGTTGGTGCTCGTCAAAGTCGAATGCGCTGGTGCCTCCCCCTGGGGCTCCTCCCGCACTTCCACCTCCCCCCGCCGCGCGGCCGCCACTGCCCGCCGCTCCCAGATCAGGACCCCCACCAGCGCCATATACGCCGCCACGCTCACCGCCGCCACCGTCGCCGCGCGAACGAAAAAACTGGTCTTGTGCATTTGCGCGGCGGTACTGGGCGGCGTGGTCGTTGAAACGTCCATGGTGGTCCACGCCCCTCTTGGCCATCGCGGGTGACGAGCGCCGGGGTCCAAACCCCGTTCCTGTCGGTCGAGTGGCACGTGAAAAGTGATGCGTGGGGAGAGACAGGTCGTATGAGCGCCGGGATGTGTCGTCCGAGAGGACTTCGTATGCGGAGGAGAGTTGGACGAAGTGGGCGTGCGCGGTGGGGGAGGTTGGGTTGAGGTCTGCGTGGGGGTTGGGGTGGGTATGGCGGGTGAGGGTGTGAGCGTCGGGGAAGGTTGGTGAAAGCGAAAACGGGGGCAGAGTAACGTGGACTCACCAGGATGGTGTTTCTTCGAGAGTGCTACATGGGGATCCACGGTCGGGATGATAGCCATAAACGCTCAAGAACCGCCCATAACTCACCATAAAACGCGTTCTTAATCTCTGCCTTTGTCGCCGTCTGAGAGACCCCCAACACCTCATAGTGGGTTCTGTGCTCGCTATGTCGCGCCATCGAGACTCTGCGCGACGAGTGGAATGCACATGCGAAGAGAGTGGGAGTGGCGCGGAGGGGGAGGAGGAAGGGAAGCGAGTGCGATGTGAAGTCGGAGGTGGAATTCGGGTGGGTGCGTGGGTGGGTGAGGCGAGGGACGCGAGGGTGGCGGGTGAAGGGGAGAGACAGAGCGGAAAGAGAGGAGAGCGCGAGGATGTCTGGTGGGAGATGGGCGCGGGGCATTGAGAGGGAAGTTGCGTGGGTAAGGTGGGTAAGAGACCGAAGCAACCAACTTCACTGTTCCTTGGCAACTCAATGTTTGGTATTCGAGACTGATGAAAGTTAGTTGACATTAATTTGAAGCACGTCGCAAAAGAAACCTGTCTCCAGAATGAACCGTCGATCTCAGGCACGTGCATGAGTGCAAAGGTATCATTACAAATTGCGTGACATTCAATAGTTGAGTAAGCAGCCTCTAGCTGTCCAAGATCATAACGCCCAACACCGAGAGTGGATTTAAACTGGGAACGTAAGGGGGCGACAGAACAACATCCTCTCGCCAATTAACATCAACCGATCTCTCTCCCCAGACCCCTGTCTACGCCAGCAGACATCCGAATCACGTCCACTTCGAAAACTTAACACCACACTCCTTCGCCTAGTTCCACCACACCACGCACAACAAGTCACAATCAGTCCCCACCGAACCCTCTCAAATAAAACACCAACCCTCAACTCACCTCCCCAACATACTTTGCGACCTCGTAAAAATCAAATTCTGCGCCGTTCACATCCCTGCTCCAATCGTGGTCTTCCAGGACAAGGTCGTCGGCAAGGCAGAAGGTGCCGTCGATGAGGAGT
This sequence comes from Gonapodya prolifera JEL478, assembly GCA_001574975.1. NCBI lineage: Eukaryota > Fungi > Monoblepharomycota > Monoblepharidomycetes > Monoblepharidales > Gonapodyaceae > Gonapodya > Gonapodya prolifera. The sequence continues at coordinate 170,919 of KQ965813.1, forward strand.
GTGTTTGACGATCAGGTTGGAGGCCGTACCTTCGATGTCGATTTTGAGTACCCTGTCCAACGTAGCGCAGACGTAGCGTGAGCTAGTGACTCAACATGGTGTCTCCAAGTCAACATATGGCACTCACACGTGGTCCTCCGGCGTGACCCACCGCCTCAACATGGCCAAGAAGTCCACCAGCGTCACCTACACGCCATTCCGCAAATTCCCGTTCCGAGCGAAAGCCAATTGTCGAACAAAAGGTCAACAAGGTCAAACCATTCCCCACGGCTACCCCCCAATTCGAATCCTCACCTCAACCGCCGTCCCATTCCACCCTTCCGTCACCAAACTCGACCCCCAGCTCTCGAGCCCCCACTGGCTGCCGTGTGCAGGGTCGTCGATGTAGAACGTCGTCGTGCCGAAGGAGTCCGAGACGCAGGCGTCGAAGTACTGGGCGGGTGAGGGGCAGGGTCGGTGAGAGCTTCTTCGCCGGCCACCGGATGCGGCTCCATGCTTCATTCGGCCCCGGCGGACACCTCGCTCCGCTCATATTGTCGGTCCGCCCTCCATGCTTCAACCTCGCCTCACCGGCCCCCNCCCCCCAATACTCAGAGTATAATCCCACCTCCTCGCCTCAGCATCCCACCTCTCCTGAAATGCGGGTTACACTCGAACGCAATGACGATGTACTCGTCCTGGTCGTGTGGGTGGAGGCCGATGATTTCGCGGACGGAGTCGCCGATGCTGTGGGGGAGGGGGACAGGCGACGGAGAAGGTGGGGAGAAGAGCGAGGAATGAACGCTCTGCGTGAGTTAATTCGCCTCCGCCGTACGCCTGGCTCCTGGAAAATATTCCGATATTAGTCTTTGTGGGAGGCAGTGGAGGGGGATCCGGTGAGGGGTGCGAGAGGGAAGAGGGTGAAGGAACTCTCACCGGCGCCACACTATTCAATGCTCAATCGCCTGGCGAACGAAAACGTGCCCAGGGACACCGTACCTGCCCCACCCGCGACACCAGGACAAGCAGCAGAGCACACGCAACGCCGAGCAGAATGCGCGGGAACGTGCCCGTGGAAAGGAGTGCGGTTGTGCGCAGGTACATTGCGGGTATGGGTGACGCCTGCGGGTTCACCGATCTGCAGCCCAGGGGCGAGGGGCGGCGGTACTTGAATACAAAAATGAAATTCTGCGACCCTATGCAACAACGGTCCACGACATCTCTGGAATTCCATGGAAATCTCATAATGCGAGGTCTGGGCGGCGTTTGGAAACGGTCCCCGGAGCCGATTCCTGTACCTGCGAGGGGTCTAAGTTCTTCAACTGACCTGCAGCTTGACGTTTGCTGTCACAGCCATAATGATTCTCCGGTTTTATGTAACCATCAAGAAGCTGCTATGTACGAGGGAAATCTGGATCTTAACCTCCGAGTGCTAATCAATTGTTCCGGAAAGTACATGAATAGCATGCTGAGAGCGGTGTCAGAACCGGAGAGGAAGTGGAGTATGCGCGTAGGTAGGCGTCGTGATAATTTCTGCTGTTTCTTCAAACACAGAAAAGAGACTAACTAAGCGGTACCAAAGTCCGTGTGCTCCTCATGCATCGCCTGTTCACAGCCATATCGCACTCGTCCACGGCTGACGAGCTCAACCAGAGCTGGGGCTCATTCTTGACCACGCTGGGGCACGATGGCGTATGCTTGCGTCCCAGGCGGAAGAATCCTCGCTTAATTTACCGTTCTCGAAGGAGATGACGGGGTGGATGTGTTGATACCCAAATGTTTAGGGTAGGAGCGGAGCCGTCTGGACTTGGATTTCATGAAACGTTCAATGTGAGAGCCAACCATGTACAATATTCACAGAGCATTCTGCGCTTTAGCATGTTATGTTAGATTGCTTCATACTTCACGACTCAATATATCATCTTTCGCACTCCCTCCTCCGTCTGAAGCACCCGCAGTTGTTGAACTTGGCCGCGCATGTAAGCTGCACGGAAGGTAGGCGTTGGGTGCGTAAGGGAACTGCGGCAATGAGATCATTCTTCTTTAAATATAAGGTTTCGTCTGCTATCCTCTTCGTCAAGACTTCTGCTTCTCTACTGTAATGGTTCGCCGCCTCTCCGATCACTGGGACACGCCAAACCAAAAAATCAGTATGCGTCTTAGACTGATAAACACACTTGCAGAGAATTACATCAAAAGACTTCAAACTAGACAACTAGCTCAGGTGGGGTGTTGCATTGGTGTTGCCCTTCAACACAATAATGTCTGCCAGCGGCCAATGTTCGTCCAACTAACTCTCCAGGCCCAACTCGCCTGATCGACGTGAAATGGCCCGCAAGATCCACCCAGAAGTGTAGGAAAGATGACGCCAAGACCGCCAATGGCCGAGGTGGCGCTCCAAAGCGGTTTAACTGTGTGGTCAAAATGGATGTGTATAAATGTATTTATTCAAGACTGTTTGATTCCAGAGCTCGTTCTCCCGAAAACTTGAATAAGCTCCCAGTAAAAATGTGAATACAGGAAGATACAGGCGTTACATATGTCGTTTGAGTGGCGGAAATCCAGTGGCGAAGCCGATTCCTGTGGACATACAACGCCTGCGAGGGATTTGTTCACCAAAAAACCCTGAACAACATTCGTTCCCGAAATACGATGCCCTCACAAGATCGCGAGCGCAAGGAAAATTGCGATGGAGAACTGAAACGGCCCCCGAGGTGAGGAACAAGTCTGTGTTCATCGCAATCGATCGAACCTTTACGAAATGTGCATCTCGGCAAGAATGACCGACAGGATAGCGGCGCTCGAGGCAGCTTTGGGACTGCCATCGCCGCCAAAGTCGAGAGAGGCGAAAGAACGAGGAACCAGGAACGGGACCCGAAAGAAGGCGGACGTTAGTGCCAGGCTTGGCAGGGACGTCTCCCCACACTGCGACAACAACAATTCACAACGGCACGCTCGGTCATTCACAGAAAATCATCAATGAAGGTGATCGCTCGAATATCTCTCGGCCTCACCATTTTCGCTTACAAGCTCCGAACAATTCTTGGCAGCCTTCAACTCTGAGGGGACCAGCAGTTCGGAGTTTGGGGACAGTTGTACGGAAGCTTTAGAGTTGACGAACCCGTCGACAGTGGTCCCATTTGTGTCGCCAGTGCCTAATCCAGCTGCCATTGAGATCTCTGTCTTTGACGGTCTTCCTCCGTTGCAGGATTTCGAGGAATGCAAACTTCTGCTACAAACCTATTTCAAACGTTTTGCATCTCGGTTTTCCTTTATGCACCCCCAAAATTTCAACGCTGGTGCAAAGAGCTTGAATATTCCACTTGAGGTAACTATAAGTTACAGTTGAACGTTTTTCCCCTTTGTCTGAGGAATTTACACCTAATGGTGCAGCATGATGGCCGTCGGCAATTTTTACCACGACAATGACATGTTTCGGAAAATGCACCAAAAGTCCCTCTCATTGTACATGAACCGGCTCCTCTCTGTCGCCAGCTCCCAAAGCAACACCATCGACCAAGTTCAAACGCTCCTCCAAATTGCTATCGCTCACAGCCAAGGACTTCACAAGGACTTGTTTGTCATGGCCATGGCGGGGTGTACGGCGAGTTTGCAAAGTCTTATGCAGCAAAACCCAGCGTTCCGACAGGGAGAAAGCGGGGTGCAGTCGCAAACTCTTGGTGATTAGATCGCTGAGGAGGAGGTTCGACGGACTGCATGGTACACAGCATGGCTTGATCATATCATCGCACGTGCAAGGGGAAATCGGAAAATTGGAAGGATAGAGGACATTGGAATTCTCCCTCTGTGAGCTCACACGATTTCCCCCCACACACGATGAATGTCTGTGTGCACATTTTGTTTGCCACATGTGTTAGTCCCACCGACAAAAAACTCTGGCGCGTCACGCAAGATGACACCGTCAAGATCACCTCGGCTTTGTCGGCACCATATATCCCTGGGAGAGCTACGATCCACAACTTTTTCAACCCAGTTGCATGGCATCCGGATGATGCCTTGCAGGCTCCGTTAGGTTATGGGTCCTTCTCAATGGCTCTCTATGTTTACTGCTACGGGAAAGTGAACGAATACGTGAGTACTTGCCTTATAATTACCAGCACCATGGCGTTTCTTACTCTAGATTGCGATCAATAACTGCAGCAACGGTTTTGTTCCGCGAACGGCATTTTCACGGTTCCATTGACACCCCAACCCAGTCACTCCCCTTTCAATTCTCACACGGTCAGGTCCACCTCCGACCCTCTAACCCAAACTCGCGTCCTGGCGGACCACATCACCCTCGCACTAACGACCTGGCTTGCGCGCCTGCACACATCCGTTTGCGCAAACCCGCCACCCGTCCACTTCACATTGGAATCAGCCCTAATGACACCTCCACCTTCTGCTGCCACTGTCCATCCCCTCATTGTGCTGGCTCCATAGGCATTCACCCTTTACTTACAGTATCACCTCCTCTCGGCCTTTTGGATGTGTCCCATTCCTCTTAGCGCATCATCTCACACCACCCACGAGCCCAACAAGGGCATCCGGCAGACGATGCCGGGGTTTGTGCGTGCGCTTCGTGACATCTTATTGTACGAAAGCGGGCCTGCGGGGATTGCCCCGCCCAACATTGCCGCATGGATTTGCGGACCCGTGTTCACAACGTACATGGCACATGCTGAGCTTGCCTTGGATGCGTTCGAAGTGCTGGCTAAGGTGCACTCGCTGGAGCAGGTGTTTGATTACGTGGCGGGAGTGTAGGATTCGAGCCGTGAGTTTTAGGTTTCTTGGCGATTTGGCCCTTATCTCCACGTTGACATTTGCTCTCACAGAGGCTTTGGCGATTCTTCCCTTTAATATAGCCATCAAAGAGCTGCTACGAGGGAAAACTGCGTCATTTGTGGAATCAGGATGGGAGGGTGGAAGCCTCACGATACCAGCGTCATTCAACGTGACGAACAACGTTGAGTTGGCGGTCCACGACAGTAAACTCCAAGCACTCATCGATCGTACCGGAAAGTATATGAATAGCATATTGAGAGTAGTGTCAAAACACGAAGGGACGTGGAGTATGGCCGCAGGTGAGCTAATTCGTGATTTATTCTGCATCAAACGAGACAAACTGCTCGGTACCACCAAAGGCCGTGTGCGCCTCGTGGAGCGCCTTTTCACAGCCATGTTGCACTCGTCGACAGTTGATGAGCTCAACCAGCGCTTGGGCTTGATTCTTAATGATGCTGGAGCACGGTGGCGTATGCTCTCGTCTGAGGCGCAAGAACCAACGCTTGGTTTGCCGTTTGCAAAGGGTGACGAGGAGGTGGATGGGTTGATGCACAAATGTTTGGGGTAGGGCCGGGGTCTTCTGTACTTTGATTCGGTTCCAATCGTTTACGTTTGTCCTGAGATCAAGTCATGTACAATATTCACTGGGCATTCAGTTTTGCATTTAACATATTATCAGAGGGCTTAATTTGTCAATATATTGTACATCGCACTCCCTCATCTGTCTGCCCAACACGTCCTCCCAGGCTTTACGCAATTCCCTTTCAATCGGTCAGTGCATTCTGGACCATCTTTAGCTTCGCATCGTGTCGAGCGTACTCGCGAGTATTTCGTATAAAATAGAAAACAAAGGAATCGCTCTCTCTAGAGTCTATCGCCGTATACCAACATCGTCCGTGATGACCACACTTTGCAAAACAACCTCGTTAAACTGTTCGTCGACGCTCGTCCGTCAGTACTCCATCTGGTGGTCATCAAACGCAGTCATGTCCTCCAACATGCCCGACGCCAGAAACCCGTCATCGATCCCCAGACCGCTCACACCGAAACCACTCAATCCACCCATCCCGTCCCACAATCCACTGCCACCCACCAAAACAGAAGCGTCCGCGCCGGGCTTCATGCCTGCGAACCCAGCATGATCACGAGGACCGGGCTTTATGTCTGTTTCCATTGACTGTCCACTTTGACCCTGTCCCAGCTTCGCTTGACCATGCCCATTCACTGGACCACCAGCACTCTGCCATCTCATCTCATCCTTCCTCGGAGAGGCACTCAACCTCCCGACGCCCGAATCAGCAGGAGACTCATCCACAGCTGCCACTGCCGCCGGGCTCGGCACCTCACTGGTGGTAGCCGAAGGTGGAGATTCCATCAACCCGGCCAGGTCAATCAATTGCTGTCCGACCACCGGTCGAGGTGCCGCGATGACCGTTGGGGGGTTCATTCCTCCAATCCCGTCTGGTGATCCTGTAAACACAACGTTTCCTCCCCCATAAGCAGCCGCGGCGATGACCTCGGCGTTGCGCTGCTGGACCTCGAGTTGCATCTTGTGCAAGTCGATGAGTTGCTGAAGTTGGTTGAAAAGCATCCCAGGAGTGATTCCTTGGTCGCCTGCCTGGGGTTGAGACGGTGGTGTTTGCCGGGCTCCAGCAGGAGCTGCGGGGATGCCTCCCTCCTGCGTTCCAGCCACCCCGTCCATAGCGATACCCGAAACTCCAACACCACTCCTCGTTGCCTTATCCTGTTCCGCAAGAACCATAATCTGCCTCAACGTCCCAAACAGGTCCTCCGCCGTCACACCACCACCATTCTGCGCTGCTTGAGCACCGATCAATGCCATGGTGTCACCGACGACATCGCTCAGAACACCGCCAGGACCGCCACCAGGACCCGCGGGAGTATACATCGGTGTCGGGGCAACCACTGGCGGGGCCGACGGTCGCACTGATGGGACCCGGTGAATCGGTCGAAGCGGGGCTCCTCCAGGACCGACCCTCGGTTGTTCCGAATACAACAACGCACTCGGCGCCGACTCGGACCTGAACATATCCACACAGTCGTCGTCCGGCCAAGGCGTCGTGCCCATTCCGAGGTGAGCGGGGTTCCATCCAGCCACACCTGGTGGAAGAGCGAACGGCGCTGACGAAGGGAACGTGAAGGAGGACGAAGGGGACGTGCCAAGTGACGCCGGAAGGGCGCCGCTGCCCTCCCTGCGAACCCTCTTGCGACCAGGAGGTCCCCCTGTCGGACCCGAGTATGGCAGGTGGACGGACCCGCCACGAATAGGGGCTCGTGGGGGTGCAGGGCGAGGCGAGCGGGTGCGCACAGGGCCCATGCCGGCCGCGGACTTTGTTCGAACAATGTTTGCTCCGGCAGGCGGCGAGGATGGCGAGGCGGGAGGCGACCCGACGATGAGGCCGAGTGGGAGGCCGTTCCCCGCTCGGGCTTCGAGGAGTGCTTGGGCGGGGCTGGATGCCGCGACAAAAACGGTGTGTGGTGCGGACTGCGGTTGCGTTTGCGTCGAGTTTGGAGGAGTGGAGGAGGAAGAAGTGCGATTGACGGGTTGGGGAACGGAAGGGTGGGGAAGCGGGTAGTGGGCGGCAAGGGATGACGTGGGTGTTGAGGATGACGACGCAACCGAGGAGGAGGATCGGCCTATCGATATAGGTGCTGTCCCCTGCGACGATATTCGATGAATGTTGGTACTCCCTACCGAAGACGATGACGGCGTGGACGAAAGCGCCACCAGGCCTCCTGACGCCGACGACGCCGTCGCGGTGACGAGGACGGGGTTTGCGGATGGGGAAGTCGGCTTGTGGGCCTTTAAGGGAAGGGATACCGTCGCGAGGGTCTGTTCGGCCGCGGCGGTGGTGCCAGGCGGGACGGGGAGCGCGGTCGGGAGCGGCGCGGGCATGATGGAGAATCCGGTGTGCGTTCCATAGAACTGCGGCGTCACCACAATCCCGCCCGCGTGCATCGGCGGGCCCTGAATCATCCCGCCGGGGTACATGGGGAAGCTGGTGCCCAGCGTGGGTCCACCTGGGTAGGAAGCCATGAACTGGCCCTGCCCGTTCGGCATCGATCCCGTCGGCATCCCGGCAGGCAACGACCCCCCCTGTGCGCCCTGCACCTGCCCCGGCGGACCTTGCCCTTGCCCTTCAGCTGCGACGGCCACGGGCCCCTTGCGGTTCCGCTTCTTAATAACCTCTGTCCGCATCGACGCGGGCCTCATCGTACCGTGCAGCTTGTAGAACAGCCCACATGCGTTACACAGACGACCCGAGTCCGTGCGTCGCCACAGCGGGGTGCGGGTCGTGTGGCAGTTGGAGCATTCGGGGGTCTCGGAGGGCGGGGTGCCTGGTGGGGTTGGTGATGGGTGCGAGTAAGTGGAAGTTGTGGACCCCGGGGCGGCGAGGGAGGGCGGGGGAGGCGAGGATGCGGATGCGGAGATGGAGATGGTGGACGCCTCGAGCGTGGAATGGGACACCGTATCGTCCGAGTCGGATCGCGGGGTTGCCGAGTTGTTCGACGACGCGGCCGGGGATGAAGTTGTCGACGCGGGGGATTGGGCTGTCGCTTGGGCGAGTGCGGATGCAAACGAGGCCGATATGACGTTGCCCCGCGAGACCAAGGCGGCGTTGGGCGGGGTATTGTTGTGCAGGCGGAGTTGGGACAGGAGGTGCGAGGCCGAGTCGGGAGAGTACAGGGTTGTTCGGTCGGTGGTTAGAGTGGAGTGGATTGTTGCGGAGTCGCCGGGTTCGAGTTTGATTGTGGGGTCGGCGGCGGCGGGAAGGGAAGAAGGGTCGGGGGAGGGTGAGGCGAGGGATGTGAATTGGGCGAGCCAGTCGACTTGCGTAGATGGGTCGGTGGGGTGGGTGGAGTCGACGTGCTGGGTTGAGTCGTGGGGCGGGGTGGGGGAGAGGTGGTTGGTGAGGGTGACGTGGTGGAAGGGTCAAAAAAGGGGCGCTCACCATCCACTCGGGCTCTTCTCCATTGACCTGCTCCTCCTTAATCAAGTCACTCTCCTCCATCACGTCGCCCCCTGTATCGGCTCGTCGTTCTGCGTCGGCTTGATCACCAAGTCCCTCTGCTTCTGCCGTCTTGACCCTGTTCTTGGCACCCAGCATCCGCCACGCCAGGTTTTCCAGTCTCTGCGCATTGGGAATTGCATCTCGTGCCCGGGACGCCATCCGCCACAGAGCCAGCGGGTCTGCTTTATCCTCCGACGAGACACCGTCGACGGCACCTGCACTTGTGCCCAAGGGGGGCACCAAACTGTCAAGAGCGTTCACAGGCGGTGTCGGTAAAGGAATGGGTCGAGGAGGAGCAGGCCACTGTCCCGACTGGCCGAGTCCTGCCATGAGTCCACTCAACATGCCTGTTCCCACTACCCGACCTTCCACCCCTTTTACCGAGTGTCCCTCGGCAGAGGCAGACGCAGCGACACCCATCACGTTGTCTTCGGGAGACGGGTACCCGTGGATTCGCTCTGCCTTCGTCACTCCACCCTGACCCACTTGGCCTCCGGTTTGGCCCTGGGCTCGAACGTCCCCACTACCACTTTCCCCACCGAACCCACCACCCGTTCCAGCCAGGCCCATCCCACGCAGCATCCTGACGCCTATCCCGCTGTAAGTCGGGGGCTGCATACGTGCGGCCAGGAGCTGCATCCGCCCACCTCGTGACAGGTCGGTGCCCATGCCTGCACCTCCCGCAGCTGTAGCTCCTCCGGCACCTTGCATCGATGCCATCAGCGGTCCTTGTGCTTTCCTGGCCTACGTCGTTGACGGTCCCGCGGTCTCGAATCGCCCGTCCAAGATCCCTCGAAACAAGCCTTTTGGTGGCAACCAATCAGTCTCTTTTTCCTTGCCCGGAATCCAGCCCACAAATCGGCTTTTCGGTCTAAGTCCTTCTCGGTGGTGTCGTTCTATCTCCCGCCTTCCTCTGTCCCGTAATAGGACCCTCTTTGCGCTCGGTAACTTCCACTCTCCTCGGGTGCCTCTCTGGCCGCGTGACAGAAGTTCACCCGGTATTGGCTCCACCCTAATTGCTAAAATCCGAAAGTACAACAAATTAGCTACACTTCCTCTATCAATTTCCTTGTCAAAAGCTCACGAATTTGCTCTGCCCTTGCCCCGGCGCTGGTACCGCAGTTACCAATCCCTTGGCCCACCGCTCCTCACCACAACCGCCGAGCAAACAAAGAATCCGTCGGTATCAACCACGCATCTCTCACTCTCCCATTTCACTCAAATACACCGACCGCCGCACAAAACTTTCCGCGCATTCGGTCCCCGCGGGAATCGGTATCCCAGCAACAGACAAGCGGAAAGTCCAGGCCCCGCCATTGATCACCGCAACGGATTGGCGCATGAAGCCCATGACGTGCCATTCTAAAGCGGGTGTCATTCTTTGGCCGCTTCGTTGGCGGCCGGCGGGCGGGGATTTTCCTTTCTTTTTACCTGATTAGAAATTCAACCCCAATTTTCCCTCAAACGGTTCGACCAAACTTGCGGAAGTTGTCGGAGCACGTGTTCTGAAATGAGTCCTGAGACTTGCAACTCAGGTGGAGCATCTGCGAGAACGGTTCAAGCAACAAAACCTCTGGAAAATTCTTGCTCCGTTGCATTGCCACGTTTCCACGCACAAATCACACGCACAATGGTTGCAGCAAATGCGATACTGGCAATAAAAAGCTTTCCCTGTGGTGTTCAACGAACTCCACCGACTTCTTGGCCACCCTCACGCCCCTCTTGAGACGCAAACGCTCTCGTTACGTCACGGCCGCCGCCCAATCATCAAGCCAAATCGGGACATATTCTTGCCCGAGCCTTCCCGCCATTGAAACCGTCGTTGCACCAACGAATATTCGCGTCTCCCAGAAAACAATCCTTCCATTTTGGGAGACGCTCTCACCCTTCCATGTGACGGCGGTCCTTAAATTTGTTGTCCGACTGCCCTGCCGGCGCCCCTGACCCCTCCGGCATTGTTACGTACCCGACGACTTGCTTGGCGTTCCTTCTCACCGTCCCCTTCACCGCGTCGCCTCCGCCGCCGGAGTAGCAAAGCAGCCCGCTTCTGTCACCTACTCCCCTTCAACCCACGAAAGCCTTGGCGTTCTTGCTCGCCTTCCGTGGCAGCCTTTTACGCACGCACGCAAAGCACCAGCTCGATCCATGTTTTCGCCATGGGTTGTCACAGCAGCCCATGCCACGATAAAACCAAACCTTTCCGAAAAAAAAAGAAAAAAGAGACTTGTCGGTAAACAGCTCCAAGAATGTACTTTTCAATACAAGAAATGCCATCCCGGCTCATCTCTGTGTGGTCTGGTGTTGTGGTCAGAAGATATAGTTTTCGTGCAGATCTTTTGGTTCAGGTCGACTTTGCCTTCCCCACTCACAAACGGGACCAGAATCGAAGTGAAATCACTTTCTCCACCTTTTCCAGTGTATATTTTACCCAACTGGACCTCGTTTCTCATGGATTCCTCTTCTTGTGGCGCCCTACCGAGCTGTCACCTTCCACGAGGTTCGATTGCCGTTTGCGCCTCAGCTTTCGCTTCTGTCGGACCTAAACGCGGATCATTTTGCTGTGAATGCCCCAAGATGCTTCTGAAACGTGGTGATTGTGAATACTCTTGTCGCGGTCTCGGTGAAGAAGTCTCCATGTTGCATCACATTCTTTCGAACCACAGACACTCGTCCTAAGCTCCCCTTTGGCTTCTTGGATTTTCGGAGTGCTAAGAACATTGGCTATGTGGTCGGACGTTTGAATCACGAAAGCTGGGGAGCCATCGTGGTGACAGATGAAATCGAAGACCACAATCACACTCTCATGCCCTCAAATGAAGACAGCATAAAGTATTTTTATCTAAGTAATGTTACTACACTTCTCTGTTTTGGCACCGGCGCCAGAACGCTCGTCTTGCAGACACTGGATATGTGGTTCGACGATCATCTCAACCCTCTTCGGGACCCGATACCTTCTTCTTGCTCATCTCCCTTTTCTCTTGAGCCTCCACTCGTTTTAAAAGAAGCTCTGCTGTCCAATATCTCATCTGAATGTATCTGCCTCCATTTCAGGTTCAATTGTGTTCTGACGCTCGGCAGCCAGCCCATTCTAAATGAAAGTTTTCGCCAGCCATCCTGTTGCAGCTAGCTCCGCCTTTGTGCCACAAACACCTTGGGTGTGCTTTCCCTCTTCTGCACCAGGAAAGTCAGGCCACTGCAACTTCTCCCGCTTTCTCCTCTGAAATCCCAACACACTCTGGGTGAAACCACCTCAAGCCAATGTCACATGATACCACAGTTACAGTCTTGTTGGAGTCCAATCTGTCACAGCAGCATTGTACCTCCTTGTTGTTGGCCTGCCAGATTTTGTCCAACAACTTTGGAAAATGCTGCTTCTGCTTGGCGGCCTTTGCTGCCCTTTCACTCTTCTCACGCTGCCAGCTCTGCTGTCTGCTTTTTTGCAAGCTCAATAAGCTGAGTGCCATCCATTGCAATTGCAACCTCAAGACTCCTTCCTGCCTGTTCCTTCACATGCTTTGATGCTGCAGCCCATGCTTCTGCATCTATTGGCTGAGCATCAAATCCTGGTGTGCAGCCAGCTTGTTGCACAAGATGGGAAAACACAAAGTCTGGTGATGTGCATGAAACACTTAACCTGCATAAGTGTTTCACAAGAGAAAACACCTGCTCATCATACATCATTTTGGTTGCAAAAAACAAAATGCAAGGAAAAAGTTTGTGATTGCAGGGAAATCCAATGAGTAAATGCAAGGTGCATTGAAGTTTTCTGGAAACATTGAGACTTTCATCAACTTTTCCAGTTCTTGCGCAATCTTTCATCACTGAAGAACCATAAGCTGAAAAGTCCATAATCTTCCAGCTCCAGTTGTGAGCCAATCTTCTGGCAGGTGGTATCATCTTGATTTTCACATTGACAGAATTCATAGCCAGGTTTGCAGAACTGTTGTTTACCAAGTATTTGACTACATTGGTGAGCATCAAGTGTAAGTGCTTCAAGTCCAGAACCAGGGACAAATTAACAAACAAACCCAAGGGCACTGCATGCATAAAACTGCCAAAGATGACTCTCATCCATGCACAAGATTCTGCTCTGCAGGCCAGCTTTCCATGCTGTGATGTCCTCCTTGCATTTTTTTGGTGTTGTCACCAAAGGCAGCTTTGGCCTTGATGATATCCTCACAACATACGTCCTCAAAGTTTTCAACACAATTCTGGAGTGCTGAATGGATGGCCTCAAGCTTTGTAAGTGTTTCCACTATGCCAAAGCTTTTATTCTTTAGCAGAGAGACGTAATTGGAATCTTCTTCCAGATGGTCTGCTACCAAAAAGTGCATCTGCATAAGGATCTTGGGGTTTTTGAGCTCAAAATAAACCTTGCCAGCCATTCATTGCTAAGAGTGCAGGGTAAGTGTTGGATTGCCAAGTGCCTTTCCCAAGGGCTGCACATATCACTTCCAAAGCTTGCAATATATGTCAGTAAGACCTCACAAGAAGTGCTGTAACATAACAACAAATGAATAACCAGTTACTTGGATCCTTAGGAGGCTTTGGCAACAACTGGAGTCCTTCAACACTGTCAGAGGAGTAACTAATACAGTTTAGTTCTAAGTTTGCAAGTCCTGGAATTTCTTGCACCAACCCTTCTTGAAGGTACACCAAGTCTTTTTGCTGCAAGGAATTTGCAACATTTCAAAGTTTTGCAAACTTTTACAAAAGGCAGCCAAAGCACTTAATGGTAATTAGGAACAACAAAATAATTTTCCTGGCAATGGCCAAAGTGCTATCCATGCCAAGGAAAAGGTGAGATCAGACATCAAACACCCCCCCATTTCAATTTGATGTCCCACCTGTTGTCAGAAAGATCCTCCTCATCTGGATCTGCAGATTCCTTCTTAGCAGAACTCTCTCCTGTTTGAATATTCTGCTGCAACAGATTTTGAGCTTTCCAGACATTCTTTGACAACTAAGTTCTTTAGTTGCCATTTTTGTGTGTTGCATTCACTGTGTAATGAATCATCAAACTTGTACAGTCCATGTGGAATCCACAGATATTGCCAGTTCTCACAGAGAACTCCTGCAAAACTCTTGCAAATCCAAAGAGGATAATGGTTTGGCAAGGCAAGCATTTTTCCCATTGCAATTAGCTCCAATATAACCTTCTGCTTAGACTCTGAGCTCAGAGCTGTAGCATTCTTGCATGCACTTGCATCATCAGCAATATGCCACAGGTGGAGGGCTGCTTTGAAGCCAAACGCCCCTGTGAGATAATCCAATGAAGAAAGCTGCCCTACTGGAGTACCCGACTCCTGGTAGTCTGTCCCACACCATACCCAACTTGGCTCCAAAGAACCAAGTGGTAAGAAAAGTGAAAATGCAGTAATCATTTTAGAACCAGATGGTTTGCTTCAACCATCATATTCCACTGCATAAAGAATAAAATATTGGCCATAGACTGCTTCTGGTACTGAGCATAAATTTTCCCATGCCTAGATAGAGATGATGCAGATGGAAATGGTATCACATTCTTGACATCAATGCCCAACATGTCAAACATAGTTCCAAAAATAGCATAGATAATTTCCCAGAGCTGCCAAATGTGAAGACCAAACTTTGAAACAATCTCTTGAATAGATTGGATGAATTTGTAGTGATACTTGTTGCTTATGTGGTTGAAGATGGGTTGTGTGCAGATGTTGCAGAACTAAAATGTACCACCCCATATCCAAATATGTCAACAGGTGACTTCAAAGGCTGGAAAGCCTTCAAACCTCACGTCCAAGCCTTGAAATGCACTTCAAAGACTGACGCTTGCATCATTGAATCAGTATCCAAGTCCATATGCCAGTACTTGGTGGTAATTTCCTCAATTCCATGATCACGCTGACTTTTTAGTTCTTGTATCCACGCCTGGGCAGCAGAAAGTGCCTTGTCTGTTTCTGTGTTCTGGTTCCGTTCTTCCACAAGCTCATCCACCTGAGACTCCCATGCCCATTTTTGATATGCCAAGTGCCTTTTCAAGAGTCTTATGTCCACCTGAAACTCACTAAGTTTCTTGAATAGCTCTTCAAACCTCCCATCCTTGTGCAAGTTAATTTGATGGCAAAGTGCAAAATTTTCAGCAGAGAGACGAACAACCTTGTTTTCAAGGACTTCGCATTGCTGGTTGTCAAGGCGAGTGGCTTGGGATTTTGCCAGGCAGGTTCGAGCCAGCACCAGGATCGTAAACGAGGATTTCAAAAGGAGTGAGTCACTTCCATCAACAGCATACTGCTCCAGAGCCCCCTTCTGAACTCGTTTCAGAAACATCAGAAGCAGTTGCAGTCTTTTTCCAACAGCGAGCGCAGATTGACTGGTTGAATGCAGGGCCAAGTTTCGTGGCCATTGGATACGAAACGTCGTCAACTTTCTTCATCGCACTCTCCACTTTGCTCCCATCCCGAATGGATGTATGGTCGGGATGGGAGCAAGTACGGACCTCGACGATTTCGCTAGAGTCACTTCAACGTGATGGTTGTGACAGAAACGAGGCCGTAATAGTATGCATGAGAGTGCCTGACTCTTCCGTGACGCTACATCCAATCAAAATCAGTGGTTCGCCATCGCAACTCCCCCGCAATCCGTAATCGTGTTTCTGAGGTGTATAGCGCTCGAGATGAGCGTATCGAAGGGGGAATCAAAGCCAATAAGTTAAACGCGCATATATTGAAAGAACTGGGTCGCTACTTTACAATTCGAGCGACTTCTCCATCTATCGTTTGGGGTATGCCCCACACCCATCCGTGGCGTTCCGTGTGACCACGTCCTCAGAATACTTGCGCCAGAAACATCGAAGTGGTTTGGGGGTGTTGGGGGACTTTCCTCAGGGAATGCTTTTCTCGATTTAGAGTTGGTGGTCGAGGAAGGCGCACAAAAGTCTTGGCAAAGAAGGGCGGTGCACAGTCCCTAAAGAAGAAAGTGCTGAAGCATGAAAATCCTTGGAACGCTGTCAGCGTGTAGTTCAAGGTTCTTCAAGCTCAAACGCCTTCGCCATCGTGGGGTGTGTTGGGATTATGGAGGAGCAAAATTTTTAGTCCCGAATTTGCCCGAATAACCGCGCTGAGTCCTTAAACCTTCAGGGCATTGACACCGCCTTCCAAACCCCATTATCGAGGTGCTGCGCATCGACGCCTGATGGCGAATGAAGCAAACTCCGAGTCGCACGCGCTCCGGTTCCGTCTCCTCGACTTTCCCCCCGAAATCATCGCACGGATCGGAACATTCTCCCCATCCCATCGCTTCGCATTCCCCACTGGCGCACTCAATCGTCACTTGAGCTTCGTATTCTCCGACCCGAGAGACATTGCGTCTCGTGCCCTCATCCGATACCCCTCACCCGAAATGGCACTTTTGGCGGAATCTGGCAGAGCGGTAGACGTCTCCCTCATCAGCATCCTGTGCGAGCGAGGCACTGATGTTAACGCGCAAGTCGAGTTTCGCGGGGAAAAATGCTTCCCACTCCAAGTGGCCGCGGCGTACGGACACTTGGAGGCTGTGCAGTTCTTGCTCGACGCAGGAGCGACAATCGTGATCAGCCCTTTTCGAAATGCCCTCTTGGAGGCGTCCATACATGGATATAGTGACATTCTAAAACTCCTTTTGGACCGGGGAGTGGACTTGGCCAGGTTCAACACCGGAAACATTTGCCTGCGGGCCGCTGTTTCTAAGGGCCAGAAAGACACGGTCCGTTTATTGCTCGACCAAGAATTTGATCGACTACGGGAATTTGCTTTGGCGATGCATTTTGCTTTTAAAGGGGGTTACCTTGACATCGTTGATATCTTGTTGTCATATGGCGCTGAACTGAACTCTGGTGCACCTGGCCGGCACGGGGAAGAATGTGCGCGGTATTTGGTCACAGCTGCGCATGAGGGCCACTTAGATGCCGTGAAGTTTCTCCTGAACCGTGGAGTCAAGGTCAACTCCCTCTCTGGCGGGCCTCTCATCGCAGCAGCCACGGGCGGGAGGTCAGATGTAGTGAGCTTCCTTCTGGATTGTGGTGCTAAAATTCAGGAAGAAGCGCTCTACAAGGGGGCTTGCAGTGGCAACAAGGACGTTGTGCAAATCTTGCTCACGCGGGGAGCAAAGACGGACCATGTGGTCAGCAGATTGATACAGGACAGCAAAATTGATGAAGACAGTCGTGTAGGTTTAGCTCTTCTGACTCAATGTATGGAAACCGAAGGGAGCACGGCAAGGTGAAACGAGGAAACGCATACGAATAGGAGTTTTTGGATATTGTACAACCATTAAGTACATTCGTTTTTTCTCGTGACAATTAAATTATTCGTTATTCACTCGTGCGACAACGCATCTCGGTCGGAGTGCTTCAACCCCATTACGCGCAACTTAACCCACCAACCCCGTTTCCCTTCCCCGCTCGCATGAGCTCCGTCGTCACCCTCGCACGCGCACATCCCATAGCAACATCCGCGCTCATCGGCGCTGTCATCGTCGTCTCCTTTCCCGACGGTCGTCGCTTCCTCTCGCGCTTCGTCAGGGCAATGGGAGTCGTGGGAAGTATCTTTGGATACGAGGTGAGAGATGGGCGCAACGTGAAGCTACATCTCTCGCGCTGGCGTTGACGCTGAGGCTCTCCGCGCTCCGATGGCAGCATGTCGAGCAACCAGACTACAAAGTCATCTACACATCCCGCTACGGATTCGAAGTCCGGCAGTACCCGCAGCTCATTGTTGCAGAAACGACGTACGAGGTCGTGAACGGCAAGTACGGCGGAGGGTTCATGACCGTCGCGGGGTACATTTTCGGTGAGTACATTGATGACACGTGTGTTTGGGATCATTCCCTCAGCCGTGGAGTACGATTGACACTATCCCGTTCGTTGTTCAGGCAAGAACAAGAAACGAGGCGGGAGTGAGGCGGAGAAGGTTGCCATGGTGAGCAGATTCTTCCTGCCATCTTAGAAGGACTCTCGATAATATATGACCATCGTCTCCTTCTCCCTTGCCCCCAAAATAGACAGCGCCCGTTCTCATCGAACCAAACTTTTCGGAAAAGATCGCCATGGTGAGCTGAAGATCCCCCCTTGCCTTCCCTTCGACCGGCATTTATCATTTCGACACGTTCCGCACAGACAGCACCCGTGCTCATGGAACCAAACTCGTCTGAGAAAATAGCCATGGTGAGTACCACCCTAACCACTTCTTATTTTCCCTTCCCACCTGGACTGTCTCTCCTATTTCCCATGATCAGACGGCACCCGTTATGATGGACGGAACAACAACCAGCATGACCATGTCCTTCATCATGCCGAGCAAGTACAAGACCGTCGAGGACCTTCCTGAGCCTCGTGAGTGTCTTCTCTTCCATCGTTGAAGGCAAATTGTAGTGTACGTCGGGCACTACACTAACATCACGCACTCACCCACAATCCCAGTCGACCCCCGCGTCAAGCTCAAAACGCAACCTCCCATGACTCTCGCCGTCCTGCGTCGGTCCGGTCTCCTCTCGACCTCGCTCTCCCAAACCATGGGGTCAGAACTTCTCAAAGCGCTATCAACCGACGGAAAATGGGAGATCGACACGTCCATCAGGAACGGAAAGGTCACAACGGCGGGATACAACCCGCCGTGGGCCTTGCCGTGGGTCAGGAGGAATGAAGCCATGGTGGGCGTGAAGGAGGTTGCGGGCGGGTCGGCGTCGTTGTAGTCTGGTGTTTGTGGGGGTTGAGGACGTTCCGCTCACGGTAGCTGTTTCTTTCTGATGTATTGGATCGCACAATCGATTTGATTTCTTTCCCCTCTGAACGTGGTTCTTCGACGCTTTGTGGAAGTGTTTTAAGTATTCGTGTATTTCTTTTACATTGGTGGATAAAAGTATCTCTCTTCTCGATCGAGTGGAAATCTACCGAACGCAGAGCGTTTGTTAATCTGGAGGTTGCGCACGCCCAGTGGTGACTTATTTGTACTCCGGCGTATGGACTGTTGGACCCACGTCCATCCACCTTCATTCATGAACTTGCCGCGTGAACATTGCCAATTGGTGCGGATCTTTTATTGGCACGTGGTTTTTATTGGCGCGCAACTCGCGAGTGTCGGTTATTGCTGCTTCGTTTTCGTTTGGCACGTCTGGGTAGGCCTGGGTGGAGGAATCATCTGCAGAAGACATGACTATTTCCATCGACAACCACAACCAGAGTCATCCACTCACAGTGGAGGCGTTTTGCGACAACTGATGCAAAGGTGGCCTTTTCAGGCGCCCTTCAAGGTCCACGGGCGACCGCGAGCCCGGGCAGTCTTCGTCCTTGGCCTGGCGCACGATCATCGTCCACTGTAAACGTAGGCGACGTGATTCAGAGAGGGGTGAGATCCCGATCTAGTGCTGACTGGTTCCGCTCTGCGGACCTGAGTTCAGGAATCCTTTGCAAATCCAAAGTTAAATATTAAAAATCACGCTCACGCATGAACCAAAACAGAGTCATCTACTCACATCAGACGTCTTTTGGACCACAGGTGCCAGGGGTGACCTTTTCAGGTGTCCTTCAAGGTCCGCCGGCGTTTGTGGCCTGTGATGCGCGACGATTAGGTGGTGGGGTTGACTGTGAAGAAAAACAATTATCATGTGACCCCAGCACTAATTGATAAGTAAGGCACCAACTCTACTTAATTATACCAGGAAAGTATGCCAAGCGACAATAAAACAGCGGTCTCGGTTTACATGCAATCCAAGTTTCGTTGTGCGCATGCTCAAATGCCCAAGAAGCAAGCTGAATGTTTAAATCATTCTCAGTTAACGGTGAGGAACCAAGTTCGGAGGTATTCGAAATCAAATCAGTTGTATGGACCAATACATCTGAGCGAGCTGACAAGGGTGGTGTACTGAGCGATGGGATCTAAATAGCAGGATTCGGGAAGGCGGGGCAAAGATGCTGCAGCTTGGTGCCGAGAATCTTCAGTTATGAGATGTTATCATAGTTTCGGGTTGGTGTGTTAATTTTCGGGTCAAGTGACACATGGGATGGCGACTGAATCAAACCCCGAGTCGCACGGATTCCATTTTCGCCTCCTCGACTTCCCCATCGAGATCATAGCGCGGATCGGAACATTTCCCCCAACCAATCGCCTCGCCTTCCCCACTGGCGCACTCAATCGGTACTTGCGGCGCATATTTTCCGACCCGAGAGACATTGCGCCTCGCGCCCTCGTCCGTTACGCCTCACCAGAAATGGCGCTTGTGGTGAAAGCTGCTTCCGCGGCTGGCGATGTCGCAGTCATGAGCAGCCTATGCAAAAGAGGCGTTGATGTGAACGCGGCTGTAGAATTTTGCGGGCAGAAGTGGTTTGCGATTTAAGCGGCCGCGTCATACGGACGCTCGGAGGCTGTTCAGTTCTTGCTCGGCGTTGGAGCGACAATCGTGAGCAGCCCCCGTCGAAACGCCCTCTTCGGGCGACTGTATATGGACACAGTGACGTATTCGAGATTCTTTCGGACCAGGGGCAGACTTGACCGAGTTTAACATCGGAAACGTTTGCTTCCAGGCTGCTGTTGCGAGGGGTCGCAAAGACATTGTTTGTTTATTTGCTCAACCACGGATTCACTGGACGTCGGGAAATCGCTTCGGTCATGTATCATGCTTTTAAACGGGGGCACCTTGATATTGTTGACATCTTGGTGTCTCATGGTGCTGAACTGAACCCACCTGAGCCTGGCGTCTACAGGTGTTATATGGCTGCAGCTGCAGAGGGGGACCACCAGGAAGCGGTGAAATTACTCCTTAACCACGGAGTAGATGTAAACTGCCACTCAGGCGCGCCTCTCATCGCAGCGGTCGCAGGTGGGAGGTCAGATGAGTGAGCTATCTTCTGGACTGTGGTGCTGAAATTCAGGAAGACGCTCTCTATAGGGGCGCTTGTAGTGGCAACAAGGATATCGTTCAGACTCTGCTCACGTCGGGAGCAATTGCAAAAGCGGACTTTGTAGTCAGCAGCATGATGCAAAACTGCTCGACTAATGAAGACTATCGCGAAGGTGTAGAACTTCTGACGCAATGTATGGAGGAAAGATTAAAGGAAAGGAGGATGTGTAGGAAAGAGGAATGCGAGACGATGTGGATCCTCCACCAGTCCATATATAGTACACATACTCACATTCTGAACTCTCGAGAACGATCATACTTGTGCGACAACGCACCTTGGGTCTCGATGGACCGACCACGTCGTCCAAGTGCGATCCGCGGCCGCAGACGGCTAGAAGCATGTGGAAGTTGCATGCAGGATGTGTCTGGGATGGGGAATTGTGAAGTCCTGATGTGAATGTGATCAAGACAGCGGCTAGTAGCAACACCATTGTTTGGCGGTACTCAAAGTTGAGTTGGAATTCTACTGCATGAACATTATTATTGATGCTCCAATGCCGTCGGAACGGGAGCATTGACCCGGGTTTGCACAGCGCCAATTCCGGGTAATTTCGAAACCTGCCCTTTCAGCCGACAAAGGAACAATTCGGTTCTTCACACAAGATTAGCAGCATAAGAGCCCAGCAAGAACGTAAGCTTAAAGAAACAATAGAACTCACAGAAACAATGTCTCGACCACACTTCACAGTCGACGAAATTCCAAGCCTGAGCGGGAAGGTCGCAATCGTCACAGGTGTCTACCCCGCAATCAAAACCCACCCCTATCTTCTTGATGCCCTCTCGATCGCTGCCGTCTCACACATCTCTCCATCTCCAGGTGCTTCTTCGGGCATCGGCCGCGAGTCCGCCCTCCAACTGGCCAAGAAAGGTGCGCACGTCATTCTCGCCGTGCGGTCACAGGCTCGTGGCGACGAAACGGTCACGTACATCAAGTCGGAAGCGCCAAACGCCACCGTGGAGGTGGCTCTTCTCGATTTTGCGCGGCTGGCGTCCGTGAAGGCGTTCGCGGAGACCTTTATCGCCAGGGCACTGCCGTTATCAATCTTGATGAACAATGCCGGGATCGCGTTGCCCAAGTTTGGCTTGACCGAGGACGGATACGAGAGCCAGTGGCAGTCGAACCATCTCGGCCACTTCTATTTGACCCTTCTGTTGCTGCCTGTCCTGCAGCGGACGGCCACCAAGCAGGCCCCCGCGACGATTACAAATATTTCGTCGATCATGGCGTGGGTGAGCTACAAGGATGGCATTCTAAGCGACGAAAAGATGGTGGATGAGGCTTCGTACTCGGCCCACAAGGCGTACGGGCAAAGCAAGGTGAGATGAACGAATGGTGTGTTGGACAGGGTGCCGTGCAAAGGGGGCATGTGACATTCCATTTTGTCTCAACAGCTGGCTCAAATTGGGTTCACTCGGCAGCTTGCGAAACTTCTCGGCCCGGACTCCAACATCATAGTCACGGCGTGCCATCCAGGAGGTGAGATGAGATATCTCTTTTTTGATCTGATTACGGTACTACCAAACTCTTCCTTCTCTGCAGACTTGGTCCGCACCGAAATCAACGGAAAAGTGACCTCCAGCGCCATCATGAAGGCCCTTATGCTAGCCTATTCGTATCTTTCTGGGCCCTCCGTGCCGAAAGGAGGTAAGTCCAAAGGTTTTCAAATCTTGCTGCACTTCCCTCAAACCCAGTTGACGACTACGCCTGCCTTGCCCACCGCCAGCGCTCACCCAGCTATACGTTTCCACGTTTCCCCTGTTCCCCGAACTGGTCGCGAAAAACCCGATCCGCACGGGCTCGTTCTTCACCTACATATGCAAGCACAAGCCGCTCAGCGCAGACTCGTGGCCTGGGAACGCGGAGCTTCCTGGGCGCGTGTGGGACTTGAGCACGGCGCAGATCGAGAAGGCGGGCCTTCGTGTGCCTGAAGTGATGGCGTCGAAGGAAGTCGTGGCGACATATTGGGCCAGTCGTTCATAAAAGTTCTGACAATGTCGATTAAATGGAATGTATGAGGCTTAAAAACTTTCATTGAATTGATGTTTTGTTTTGGCAAGTCTCCAAAGTGTCTGGCGCTTTCTCGTGTGCCGTGAGGGAAGTGAGGATAAAGTGAATGACGGTAAGGAGAGTCGCGCAATCGGGGAGGCCGGTTTCCGAAGCAATTACCGGAGGAATCAACGTGGGAGACCGAGGAGCGGGAGGAGTATTGCAGGTGGTGCGGGCACCCATGAATCGTTTATGAGAGATTTCCTTTGGACAATCTTCGCTTTGCCATTCTCCATGCGAATCATTGCTGAGGTGCGCTCACTGCATCGGATAAGATGACTGTTGGGATCCGGCAAAGGTGACTGGTCTCGCTTCCGTGAGTGTCGATGCCTTGCTTGCTTCTCTGCAAGTGTCACACCATTCACAATATGTCCCAGCACCCACCCATCCCCATCCCATACAGGTCCGCCCCCACGCTCGCGCGCACCCATCTCATTGCAACAGCAAGACGGGCATTTTGCCGCACGGCAGGCGCCTTTTCCGCGGAGCGGATCAGTCGTCGCGGAGCAATATTAAGGGATGGACGTGGCGTAATCGCCAGAGGCGAATAATACGTTTCGAAGCGTATTTCGAACTTGGCTGTGAAGCACTGAGCGACCAGGAGAATTATCCTACGCGGAGCCGTATAATCATTCTGGAGCAAAATCTTCTGCCGGAGATGTCGAGTGATTGTTCGCTGAGGGTATATCGAGCTTGGTGGAGCCAGATGGTTTGGGTGGAGGAGCTGTGTCTACGAGTGCTCATACTGGTACTTCTCTTTCCCCCCGACACACGAAATACACAGTGCTGGTGCTCATGGGACCATTTTCGTCCGAAATGATCGCCATGGTGCTATGGTGCAGTTCCACGGTCCACGGATTTTCGAAGACAGACCGTGCTCGACGTCGTCGGGGTGACGCATAATCGTTGCGGCAGGTGGAGAGCGGTACGGTATCATGCCTTGAAAGCGTTCGATTCCAATCCCGTCTCATGGTCTGGGGCGGGTGGTGGATGGTGATTGATCAATCTCACGAGACGCACAAACGCGCCTCGTCCACCGGCATCATCAATCTTTCACTCATATTGTCTTCGTCAGTTCGACTTTTGTCTCCAGCACTACACTCTTCGTCGCCCAAATGCTCGCAATAGGCGCTAGCGTCGATCAACTTCTTCCCATTACATGGGTGACAGTCCCGAATCCACAGTTTCCACCAGCCTTTGCATTGATCGAGCGGCGATTGCCGACGCACGCGTGTTCCGTTTCGTCGCAGTTCAGAGTCGCAAACATAACCGCAGCACTCCGCACACGTTCGCTCCACGAGTCCGCTCACCTGTTGAAACAAAGAAAAAGAAACCTAAGCATTGCTCTCAGTCAGACCAAGTAGCTCTTGTCCTCGCGTGGACCTTTCTCAAAGTCGTACACACGATGTGCATAAATGAAGAAATACTCATGCGAGGCCCCAACGCTTCTTTGCAATGCTTTGCCGGAAAGACCTGCGGGTTGAGTCGGTCGGAATGTGCTGAGTTTCTCCGTTGCATTTTGATTTGCTGTGTGTCCTGAAGTGACCTTCATCTGGAAATTAACAAGCGCCTATAACCGCGGTGCAAAATACTTGATCGACGGATCACCGGGGGTACCGTCTGGTCCCCTCTTTGCACCGGCGTTTCAACGGCACTTCAGCGGGTTCCAACGGTCCCGATTTGTCATTGCACTTCACCGCGCTGCTCAGGACACATGTACGTTCCACTACATCAATGAATGCGTTGAAGTGCTGTTGTAGCCAATTGCACAAGAGGATTCATAATTCAATGTATTTTAACGAATCCGATACACTGTTGGGCCTGGCAACAGCAGTAATCATTTATCACGACGCTACAATCCACTGACAGGTCCCAATGCTACTCGTGTTGTCGTCAATCTCTCCACCAGTCTTGGTTCCTCGTTGATTACCCCATGTCCTTCTGCTGGAGCGCAACACGACCCGGTTCAAGCTTTTGGCAAACGTGCTGGTGAACTCACCTGTGATATCCGACACTGTGCGCTCATGACAGAGGCGAGCTCGAGGTTACTTGTTGACCCAGAACTTGAGGGTGCTCTCCAGTAACTGAATCCAAGATGGGGGAGCGTGACATCGGAGCGACACATGCGATGACACAAGAAAAGTGGTAGATGGATTACCCGTTGCTTCTGAAAGAAGACGTCGCGAAATGCGAGTGGCACGTACGTGTATGCGGAGAAGTGATGACTAACGGCCCTGATAAGCGTTACGATTAAGGAGTGAGTCATGTTCTCCATCTTTCAGGGTTGCTTTCTTCGCCGTACTTCAGAGGAAGCCGGGTGTCAGAAAGAACTCGCGAGCAGGATGGACCTTCGCTCACCTCCCACTGCCATATGTCCCACTCAAGGCGCTTCCACCAGGCTTGAACGCCTCCACTAAAAGAATTCGTCGTTTAATTGATGAGAGAGAAGTCGTTGATGCGAACGGGCTGGCTGTACAACTCCTCAAAGTTGGGTTGTTGACATGGAAGCAAAAGAGACTCATCCCCCGACAAAAACGTGTATCAAAGATATATGTGGCTCACCTTCAGTATCCGATACAAGGAGAGAAAATCATTCCTACCTGAAAGCTTTCGAAACCAGCGATACCGGGTGCGAACAGTGTTATCGCGGGCAATCTCCATTTCTGCAACACTCCGCGGGTCGACACTCACAGAGTCCCTCATAAATTGAGCCATCATGCGTTTCCTGGGACCTTTGTGGCATCAACGCGGTGGATATGGGGAATCTGCGTTCTGCGGGCTTCAAGCGAAAGCCCTCGGAAAACTCGACAGCAGCGGCGAGAGGCGTTGTCGTCGACATGAATCATATCGTACTAGTGGCCCGCAAGTGGCAATCATGTGAAAATCCGGTGGGTTTGCGTAAAAGTTGGAAAGAGTGGCTTGTCTTCGCATTTCTGCCGGCTGCCTTATTTTTGCCGTCCCCAAATATCGAGATTCGAAATCAATTCAGATGTCAAACCTTTTTTTTATCCATTTGATTTTCTTGCTCTTCTGCAGCTTTTCTGCCATCTGAACCCGAGCTTGGAGCCTGTCTACGTTGTGGGGGCTAAGACACGGACACTCCACCCCCCACTCTCCACACCTGACCACACACACGCCGCAATAACCGAAACACCATCCCCGCACATGCCACTGGCCCGGGGCATGCCGTGCGTCCGCGTTGGACTTGAGCATGGGTTGGGGTGTCAGAGCGAGCACGCCGTCCACATTCGTTTTGGAACTGATGTCGCCGGGTATTATCAAGTATGATGAAGTAACACACCCTTTTATGACGGAAATTTCTTAATTTTGAGGATATCGGGCTGTTTATACCTCTGGTCGTCGCCGAACTCATCGCGAGGCGTTCCAGAGTTCCATGTTCGGTGTTTTGCTTTTCATTGCTCGGAGCCTGTCATTGAATTGCATTTAACAGCGTTGGAAGGGACGTGTGGGGTCTTTGAAGTGGCGGTGAACTTCCTGAGCTCACGTATTGAAGTGCCAATAACCTGCGGTGAAGATCATTGAACCTGCATTGCACCCGCATTGAACCGCTTTTTCGTTGAAGTGCGTTGCACCGCGGTGAACCGACTATGCAAATTTCCAGATGTTGTCTAAGCAAGAATGAAGGACCCTCTCACACAAGAATCGCCAACGAGTCTGCAGAGACACTGAAGCACAGACGGAAACGCATCAACGGAACGGAAATCATCAGACGAGACAGCGAGTTCCGTTGGTCGGACGAGACTCCAGGAGAGCGGAGAAATCCACTGCCCCATCACACTGCCACGTATGCAGCAGCAGCAGCTCACGCCGCGGATATCGCACAAGAAATCACCATCAGTTCCGGACGTCCCCTTGTCGGATCGGATCCCCCCGCGAACGCGACGTGGCTCGCTGGCGACGAACACCTCACTGCAACGCAGCGACGATCCATCACATCGGCTCCTGCGCTCTGCAGATGAGGCCTTAGAGGGGAACGCACCGCTCAACTTCTTGGGATCCCTTTCCGAAGAGGGGCTCCGAGTTAAGTGCGTGTCCTGGTCATTATGGACACCAAAGTCATTGGAATCCCCTCTTCTCCGAACAAAACACTAACGACCGCTTTCTTTCTTCCCTCACTTACAGCAACTCCACTCTGTGTGCGGGTCTCACAATCGCACAAGACCCGACGCGGTCTACGCCGTACCCACCTCATATCGTCGCAGACCTCGAACGCAAACTCGGCGCATACATGGCCGAAATCCAGCGCAGAGTCGCTGAAGAGGACCGTGGGAGGCAGGGGCATACGCGACCTCTGCCCCCGAGAGGTGGTGTGCAAAAACCCTCGTTCAGACCGCCCCAAGAATGGGAGCGGGTGCACTCGCGGTCATCCCGCCTTGATTCGTTGCAAGGAGGCCAGCTGGACGTTCTGAGGTGGTCTAACCAGTGGCCCAGAGTTGATTCTGGAATGTCGCTGAGCTCTGTCGCGGGACTTGATGTTACTCGTGCTCTTGAAGTCCTCGACAAGTTCAGCGGTACCGCTTTCCAGCACACTACCTTGCCCAGCAGTTTGGGGCACGTCGAAGATGCGCTTGCCTCGTCCACCCCGCCTCACTCGTCCAACGTGCCCCACGAA
Source organism: Gonapodya prolifera JEL478 (assembly GCA_001574975.1). Classification (NCBI taxonomy): domain Eukaryota; kingdom Fungi; phylum Monoblepharomycota; class Monoblepharidomycetes; order Monoblepharidales; family Gonapodyaceae; genus Gonapodya; species Gonapodya prolifera. The sequence goes on from KQ965813.1 coordinate 198,307, forward strand.
GTATCTTCGTCACCTCCAGAGACACCTTTTACTGACGAAGCCAGCACCGTATCAGAACCACCAAACTCAACCCAACTGGAGACCATCCTACGACGCCAACCTCCGTCGCTCACCCTCCCCGCACCCGGTTCCATCCAAACCACAATCAGCACACCGTCTCTGACCCCGGCCCGCCAGACGTCTTCGGCTGACTTGTGGTCTCGACTGGTCCAGCAAGACCAAACTCTTTCAACCGCACACTCACACGCACATCACACTCATTCATCGTCGGAACCACAAGATCAAGCTGCTATCCCACACCCGTGGCCACCACCCCGCTCCATCCTCAAACGGCCCACACGCCCTGCCGCCGCACCCCGGCCCTGCTCCACGCGGTCAGCCCGCCGAGTTGTTATCGCGAGTCCCGCCCCTACACTTTCTCCCACGACCTCGGAAATTCCCATCCTCGCAGCCCATGCCCGTCTCTTTGACGAGAGGGGTGTGTGGGCCCAAGTCCCCGTGTTTGAGGTTTCAATGACAAGAAGGGAGGGTGAAGGCGGGGACGAGGGCTCGTTGCCCTTGCCGACAGAGGAGGGAGAGGAAATTGGTGATGAGTGTTTCGGCGTGGACGTGCGCGGGGACTGGTGGGAGCAGGAGTCATCGACGTATAGCAACACCGAGTATGGAGAGACCAGCGCTAACTCTGGGCCCGAAGGAGCAGACTCCGCAGGGTCGAGTTCGTGGGAGATTGAATCTTTCGGGTCTGGGCGGGTTATTGGGAGGTCTCCCCTTCCCCCAGCACCGGCGGCGACACGCGAGGACGTGTCTCATGTTTACTCCCATGTTGAGACATGGAAACAGCTGCCGAAGATGACCCCGCCTCCTCCTCAACATCCGCCTGTATCAACGGTGCCCCAACCTCCGCCGGCCACCCGCTCCCCAATCCCCCTCTTACGCCCGCGCTCTTTGTCACCACTACCACCTCCGTTGTCTCCAACCGTAATTGTTGACGGGCGGTTTCGGGATCAAGGCTCGTACCGGGCACGGTCAACATCGCCCCTTCCATCCCGTGCCGCACCTGCGCCTCCTCGCATCATGGAAGTTCTGTCTCGTGACAATCGTGGGGATGACCCTCACGAACCTCTACCTCGTCGCGTAGACTCCCTCCGCGGTCGACGTCATGGCGCGGGACCACAGTTACGTGGGCCAAAACAACCCCTGCCGGCGCCCGACCTCGAGATGCAGACAAAGATGCTGGACGGGGAGCTTGGGCCCGTGGGGAAGCTGCGGCGGTTCGAGAGCTTGGTGAAAAGGTGGGGGAGTTTGACGAGAGGAAGGGGCGGTGTGGGTCAGATGAGGGGGAAGATGCAGGCTGGGGCAACGAGACAGACTTGAAGGAAGATGCATTTGAGGACGGAGGTACCCGGTCGGTGTGTATGTATACGTAATTGTGTATGATAGCGGTTGTAAATACTGGGATGTCGGAAGAACTGCGTTGGTTGGTCCAACCAATCCAATTGGCTAAATATGATTCGCGATCATTTGAAACGCTCCGCCACCGACGCTAGTGTCCGCAAGTCTCAACGTAGAACTGGTCGGCGCGGTCGAAGTGGGGCGTAAGACGGAAGTCCAGCGACCGATCGATGCGGGGACGGGGACCAAGAAGACAACCCGAGCTGATAACGGAACGCAATCGACGAGTGAGAATGCGTTTTCGTTGACTTTATGATACGCTTTCGCACATAATTCCCCCTCTGCAGCCAAGATCTCCACAGATCGTTGTGTGGAGACTCGCGATGTGATTCCCTAGCCTTTGGCGCCGGACATATTTACCACAAGATTGCCAGAACTTTGGGAGATATATGCAAATGAAATTCGAACAGGAAAGCCTGAGGGACCGGCGGGTATGGCACGGTGTATCGGGGAATTTGGCCGAATATTCCAGTCGCAGTGAAGACGGTGCCTCTGGAAGAAGGCGGATACGCATTTAGTGTAAGCACATTGTCAGTCAGGTCATCACAAGCGTCCCAAAGAAATAATCGTTGCTTCTGTTCTTCTCCATCACAGAACTATAAATACAAAATTTTGCGGAACATGAGCTCTCGAAGGTCGAGCAAGCGTGGAGGCAGAAGAAAGGGCTCATGATCCAGATGCTATCAATTATCGAACGTTAGCAGTCATATTCGACAATTCGGAAGTGTTTCAATAACCTTTATTGTTTGCTTGCTCATATATTGACAGCACAATACGCTCAATTCCCGAATCTATCATGCCCTTTGACCGTTCTTCCTACTTGGACGTACGCACAGTGTCATTTTGTAGGGCTCCACAGACCGCAAACAAACAACTTTTGTTACGGCAGGTCGTACCCAGATCTCGAACGCAAAAGATTGGGCGTGTAAGCAGCCAAAAGTCATTGCGACGACTTCTGGACCTCGGACAAAAATGTATTAGAAAGCAAAAGTAATGGAGCCAACGACGCGAGAAGAGGTGTGAGACGTTGGGCGTGCTGCGCGAGAGTGATCAGCAACGCGCATGGGGAGACTGGGAAAGACTGTTACACTGTGTTGACGTCACTTCACAAGTAGTCGAGAAGACGACGAAAAAAAGCCTCCGTCTTGCCACGAACTACGCCGTGTACAAGACTGAACTTGTTACTGACCCAAATGCCACCAGCGCGCTATCGAGTCTTTAAACAGCCAGAAGACAGCGCATTTGCGACTTCTAGACAGCCAACGAAAAGGTACGAGCGAACCAAAATGGTGGATCCGACGACGCGAGAGGTGGCGGCGTGAGATGTGACAGACGAGGTGTGGTGCTAGGGGAGACAGCGCTGACAATAAGCGCGTGTGCAAGTGGTGAAAGAGTGTGAAAAAGTTGATCGGATTTAGTGTGGACGTCGCGAATTCTGCAAATAATTTGCCGAATACCTCACTATTTTGAGAGAAGTAGGAAGCCTATTACCCTGCGTTCGCATCCAGAGAAGGCATGAGCGACGCTCTGTCTCTTTTCAATTGAACTGAGTGTGACATGTGTTAGTCGCGGCTCCCGAGGTGTACATCAACTGGACAGTACGTTTTCAATTTTATTTATAGATAAAGACGCGATGAAATTAGAACTTTATTTTGATGGATGTGTGGGAGAGCGAATACCCGCGTCCATACAACCTGGACTGACTGACGAATTGACAATTTTTCTTTGCCTGCGCCAATGGTAAAATAGAGAATGTCGCAACGATATGGGACACGGAACCTATCTGCCACCAATAATGACGTGCCGGCGAGTTTCGGCGTGTGGCTGGGAGAGAGAGGGCGGCGGGTGAAGGGGATGACCCGCGTTGGACCCATCCCCCGATTGCACCACGGAATGTGGCCGCCGCGCTTAAAGGACGAGACCGGCGCTCGGTGCTTTTCCATACTCGCACCCGCATCCGCCAATCCTGTCTCTAACTCCCGCCGCAATGACAGTCTCCGTCTCCGGCCCACTCGCTGAATTGCTGCCAAAGGGTGCGTCGCTTCTTGCTGCTCGCGGCTGTCCGTCTCCCTCGTTCTAACTTCTAGCAATCCCGCCCCGCAGACTGGAAACCGCTCTCAAAGGAGCAGCTCGAGCAGCTGGCATCCATCGACTCGCCCTCAATCGCAAATGCCATCGAGGTGGGTTAGAGTTCTGACACGTCGTCACTTTGGATTCCACTTACCCTGTTGATTCTTCTCGTCTCTTGCTCACATCGACTGCTGATTCGTCACTCGTTGGTACATAGACTTTCAAGGTCCAACCCCGTGTCCAGGGATACACAGGCACGGGTGTGAGACTCCTCGCCAAGGGGAAGGGTAAAGCTCTGGTGAATCTCGTTGGGGTTGAGGGGGGTGAGCCGTCCGAGCGGACTGAGCGAGGACACCGAGGCCTAAGCGCGACAGCACTGACCGAGCTGTTCGCCGGAGGCGAATACTCCACGCGGAGCGAACCCGAGACCTAAGTTCCGCTCGGCGCTCACCGATTCTGTCTGCCGGAGGCGTTTGTCACCTTCTCCAACCCACATTCCATCGTTCCATGTCTACCCATGCCACTGCCCACTCCACACTCACTCCAATCCCCCCACGTCCCCTTTTTCGCAGGTCGCCTACGCCATAACCGTCCGCGGGGACTCCACCACCGAGCACAAATCCGTCCCCCAAGCGCACCCCCAACTGTACGCGTCCATCCACGCCCTCCACACCGCGGGCGGGGACTCCAACCCACTCCCTGTCGTCGTATGCATCGACGACGACGGCGACCCGGCCAAGATCGACTGGTCCTGCCATTTGGGCGAGATCATGGCAACGACGTTTAGGAGGTGTGGTGCGGTCGGGGTTATTTCGGATGGAGGTGTCAGGGATATTGAGGAGGTGAGGGAGATGGGTGATTTGTGGTACTTTGGGCGAGGTATGTGGAATCACGTCGTTGGAATGATTGTGACATATTGATCATTTGACATATCATCACTCTCATCCCTATCCCTTGTCCTCTCTTATCCCTGCCACGTGTCCCCTCCCCCCTTCCACATCCACAGGCCTTGTCGTAGCCCACGGTCGCCCCTTCATCTACGACGTCGGCGTGCCCGCAAACATCAACGGCATGTACGTGCGCACGGGGGATCTCATCCACGCAGACGAGAACGGCGTGTGCATTATCCCGAAGGAGGTCCAGGAACAGATTTACCAGGCGACTGTGGATGTAAGTGTGTGTGGCAGGGTGGGGGGTGGGCTTGAGATGAGGACTGGGGCGCCTGGATGGAAACTTCGAGCGTTACAAACGTTCGGTTTCGAAAAGAGTGATATATCGCACGGAGCATTCTTGGCTTGTTTGCTTCCCATTGACCGCGCGTGTCGACCACATTCATGAAATCTTACCCAACGAACATACTCTCATTCGTCTTCCCTTCCCCAGTTCAAAAAAGTCGAAGACGACATGCTCAAGCAGATCCGATCCCCCGACTTCTTTAAACAGTTTGAGGCTCTGTCCACGTACAAGGCCTGAACGGCGTTTCCGCCACCCCACAACTTTTTTGTAATTCCTTTGCTTACATAATAGAAGTCACTTTTCGGATAGCTCACTTGACAAATGTCTGGGCTGAGTCCTGTACAGAAGAGAGTGCGTTGCCGCAATCTCCATCCGACGCTGCAAACCAGTCCCGTTCGCATCGCCCATATCGCCGACATGTAAAATAGGCTCTGTTGTCTCGACCGCTCGTTGCTCGTTCTCCCGTTCTTGATCATTGTCTTTGTCTTTGTCTTGCTATCGGCAGACGGATGCCAACATCCGCTAGGCGCGAAGAATCCTTCCTGAGGTGTCACCCGAACGGTCCTGGGCACACTTTCTGTCTGCCGCAGGGTTCGCAGATGCTCGGGGTGGGCACCTTTGTCCACCCACTGAGCGACATGAGTGGAGGAGTGCAGAGTCCATCGTGTCAGCTCGTGGGGTCCGTGACATATGAGAGATGGTTTGCGCCTTACGACCGACAGAGGAGTCCAAGACAGTTGCTGTGACGCTTGGCAACACGAACAGTACTTCTCCTTAAAGTCCGTGAGCGTGCGACGCTTCGATTCCTTGCAATTCTTCGAAAGACAGCGACACAACCACCACGATAGCGCGTTCCACAATGTTCCGCCACCTGCAGCTCCACTCAGGTAAATTTTTTATTATGGAGATTCTGAAATGCCAGCACTTTTGGCCGTCCGCCTCGGAATGATTGAGACTGTTTGGAATCCTAAGTGACACGGTCCCCGTGCACTTCGTCCCCTTGTTGATATTGATTTTGAGAATGCACCAGACGTGTCGCGTTTCTCGAAACTGGTTGGAAATCCTGGATCACTTGGATTCTCGCAATTTTGGATATTGTTGTGCATTGATCGCACGAATGTCCTCACGACTGGGCAAATTATCTTCCACAGCTCTACGTGAATCTGTGTGCTGACAGCAGGAAGCTACAATGCGTAGATTTCATGCCGCGAACGTGGTGCAAAAGACATAGCACCAATGTTGTTTCTCTGAGTCGAAAACCTTTATCGTTGCGCGAAAGAGTGTGAAGCAACAGATTTAATGTAAAAAAAAATGTCTGTTTTCGCTCTCGTACAGTTAGCACGGGTCATTTTCGGTGCGAAGATCACAAAAATCAGTTTTATGAAAATTTGACAGCAAGAAACACCAATCATGACCATTTCACGGGGGTACTAAGTGCTTGGGGTTAGTTTGAAATGGTTTAGATAGATAATCGACCAGATTACTTCGAAATGTTGCGACGACGTGGGTTGGATCGCACATCTGCACAAATTATCTGTTCAAACACTGCAGTCTCCATCACTTCGAGGCGGACGGCCGAAAATGCTGCCATTTCAGAATCACAACGATAAAAACTTTGCCTAAGTGGAGTCTCCGGTAGAAGAATCTCGTGGATGGCGCTATCGTGGTGGTCATGTCGCGGATGGCGCCTTTCGACGACTTTCAAGGAATCGAAGCATCGTTCATTCTCGGACGGCAAGAAAAGGTTCTGTTGTTGCTACTGAGCGTCGCAGCAACAGTCTTGGATGGCTGTGTCCTGTTGCAATCGCTCATGAGATGCGCAAACCATCATTCAAGAAGCACGAATCGGGATGGGAGACTTTCGGAACGAATAATTGATCATGTCACCTGCTCATTCAACAGGGACATACAGCGACGGCTCCGGTGCACTCTTACGGAGGCCGAAAGCGAGCCAGAAACGTTCACGTCTGAGATGCCGGACGCCCTTGAAATCGTCAAAAATGAAAACGATCACATTGCAGAGACCGTTGTACGTAGTGTGATGCGTCAGGGTCGGAGTCGGCCCCCTTTCTCGAAATTGGCGGTTGACTCGCGGCAGCTGCCAGCTATGAAACCATCGCGAAATCGTCCTGTATCTTCTTCCCTGGCGAAATTGTTATCGCCCGCACATGCTCACCACTCCTCGTTGGCATCAAGTGTGAACAAAAGCAGGTTACGGGTCACGGCCTGATGTTTCTTTGGCAGAAATAGTTTTGTTTTTGAAGCCGACCAATGAAGATAGAAACCAACCGAATGGCTTCTCGCTTGGCGAACTCGGTTTGAGGGTCCTCACAATCACGAGAGTCAGCACCAAGCAAGCTTTAAATTCCTGTCACCTATGACTGTAATTCATTTACTTCAGGGAATCCAAAGAGATACCCCGGTAACTGCTATACAACTAAAAATGCTGGCACCAAACATCCAATTCAACCCTTGACGAAGCACGTAATGTGAATACCATTTCCTTCTCCAGCCCACGCGCGACAAGTTCGTCCTGCATTTTCCTCTGGAACTTGTTCACCAGTGTCTCCGTTCGTGAGACATCTGAGAGCTTCCCTGACTTGGCTTGCGTGTGCGAGAATGCGAGCATCACCCGACGTACAGGCTGTTGTGCGATAAACTCCACAAATTTTGCCGCAAATTGATCTCTGAGGAGCCTGGGGATTTCGGATCTTCAAAGAAGATAGGTAGAGGATATGGAGGAGTGTGAACATGAGGTTAAGTGTGGTAGCAAAGGAGTGGAGATCGGTTTTCCTGGAGAAGTCTCCTATATGGAGTTCAAACTCCGATAGCGCACTTGGGATGGTTGATAAGCGTTCAAACCTGTCTGCAGACAGCTTAGTATCTGTAAGAACGCCCCAGTGTGCTTCCTCCGTGAGGCTGAATTTTCGGATAGTTGGGAGGGAAGCGCAAATCCAAGGAATTGCGTGGAAATATTTCTCGGCGGCCGATACGTGAATCTCCCGAAGCGAGTTTGGGTTTCTCCCCACCACAGAGTGGACGGCGTGCAAAGTTTCTTGTATGATGGTATTCATGTTGTATTTTGAGGTTGAGTTGAAGTGGAGGGAATGACAATCGGGAAAGAGATGCGAGTGTGTTCCAGGCGGCAAATGGTATTCGCGTTTGGCAGCTTCGTAAACTGAAACTCTCTCCACTATGTCGTGTACTCTGCGAGGTTGTGCAAACCGTACACGTGACTCCTTCTGAGGAAAAGCCTTCTGGGCTTGAAGTGCGAGTGTGATTTTCCGAGCCAATGAGCGAGCATCTCACCCGGCCAAAAATCAATTTCTGCATCTCGTACATCAAGTACATCAAGTGCATCACTTTGCCCGAATGAGATGTTCCCGAAGACGGGGGAAACGCGTTCAGCCAGAGCTCCCAGGTGCAGTTTATATTGGTCGCGACGATTGACATAAATGTCCAGATTCGCGGCGACTTTCTTCCCTCCTTGCATGGCGATGCACTCAAGCAAGACTCAGGTTCTCGCTGGGAACCCGGCGAAGACACGAAGCGGGGCGTTAGGCTCCAGGGCCTTGATGCCGTCTTCTGACAACGCGGTGATTGCGATCTGTAGGCAGGGTTCGCCGAGGGGGGAGAAGAGTTCTGACACGAGGCTGCGGTATCGTCGGGAGAGGCGAACGATCGAGCGGAACAAGTCACTGGGACCAAGGTGTTTGAGAATATCGAGGAGGAGTTCGTCCGGGAGCGAAACCAACGACGCGAGCATTGCGATGATGGAGAGGACGGCTGCGAGAAGTCGTTCTTCACGTTGATCGAATGGAGTGGGTGGTTTGAGAGATCGGGTTACCGCAGGTTGCTGCGACCTCTCAGATGAGTCCACCACTTTGATTTCTGGCCACCGCATCCACCATCGTACGCGCATCGGTACCCACGCAACGTCTCGCCCTTTGATGTCCACGACAAGTTTCGAAAAATCAAAAATTGTATCTCATTTCTTTATACAAACAATAATCCTACACGTGCCTACGTGTCCCCACTCCGAAACTCTCAAGCCACAAGATGCTCCCCAACCTTCTCATCCCCCTTCAATCTCGGGCTCTCGGGCTCGTCCGACTTGCTGACCCATACCCTGCGGCCCTCCTCGTTCCACATGTAGACAGCCCAGAGCATGAGGTAGATGAAGCAGGGCAGGACGACGAAGAAGGAGGGGCGGATGCCGTAGCTGTCCGCGATGACGCCTTGGATGGGGGGGAAGGCCGCGCCGCCGGAGATGCCCATCTGGGGGGTGGGGGGAGGTGGGAGGTGGGACGTTAGGAATTGCACGTGGGGAGAGGAAAAGGGAAGGGAATGGAGAAGGGAGACTTACGACGAGAAGAGCGGATGCGCGGCGGGTGTGCCGGCCGAGGTTTGTGGTAGATAGGACAAAGATGATGGGGAATTGGACCGATTCGAAGAACATGATCAGCATCGCGCAGACCTGGCGAAGAAGACAAAAAACTGCGTGAGAACAGTTTCCATCATATTCGATTGATGAAGCGCGAAACTCACGACTCCGGACCATCCATGAAGCGTGCCGATGAGAATCGAAAGCACAGCCGCGATGGTGGCCGCGCCAAAGAGGACGACGGGGCCCGACACGAACACCAAGATGGCTGTCCCGATGAAGCGCCCGACAGTGAACATGATGAGGCCGTACGAGAGCAAGTTGGACCCGAGCGAGTCGGAGATCCCAGCGTTCTCGGCCGTGTAGTTGAGGAAGAAGGACCCGATCGTGACCTGCGCGCCGACGTAGAGGAACTGGGCGACGAAGCCCGTGATGGCGCGGGTTTGGTGCCAGAAGGGCTTGGCGAGCTTTTCGGTCAGGCCCGGGTACTGCGAGAGGTCCTCTGCTTCGGATTGCAGGGCTTCCTCTGTGACTTCGGGGATGTCGGAGAAGAAGAACAGGGTGGCGATGGCGACGCCCAGGAGGGACACACCGAGGTAGACCCACTGGACGTTGTTCAAGTTGTCGGCGTTTTCGTCGGAGAAGAACACGTGCGAGGCGAGTAAAGGGCCCGTGAAGGAGGCGACGCCGTTGCAGGCTTGGGAGAATTGCAGGCGCAGGTTGGCGTACTTGACGGGCGGGACGACGGACGCGTACGAGTTTGCGGCAACTTCCAGCGTGGCGAGGCCGCAGGCGATCACGGCGGTGCAGACCACGAAGCCGGCGAAGATGGAGCCGGGGTTGGTGGTGCCGACGGAGAATTTGGCGACGGGCCAGAAGAAGATGGCCCCCGTGGAGTCTGGAGATGGAGTAGGTCAGTCTAGCGAGTGAACTAGGAGATGAGGGTATCCCTGAGTGTACTTACAGAATGCGAGTCCGGTGATGACTGTGAATTTGTAGCCCTTGCGTTTGAGAATTTCACCTGCGATGGGAGAGAACCTGGGAATGGAGCGATGAGGAGAAGGGTTTTTCTCCTTAAGTGATGTAGCCGAGTGGTAGACTTACAGGAAGTATCCAACACCAAAGTAGGCCACCTGCAAAGTCGTCGATTGGGTCTTTGATATCCCGAGCACGTTCTGGAAGTGCTTGTTGAGCACGTCGAGCAGTCCGTAGGCGAAGCCCCACAAGAAGAACAAAGACGTCACAAGAAGATATGGCCAGACTGACGGTGAAGGTGCAGGATGTCGGTGACCACTCTTTCCGGGAGTTCCGGAAGTTAAGCACTCACCGTAGCCACGCTTGACGATGGGTTGCTTGAATGGGTTCGCAAAGCTGCCGCCCGCTGCTACTGCACCGCCGGGCATGACTCAATCAATCGCGTGGGGTAAGTTGGGAATACGCTGGAGTGCAAATCTGGTGGTTGATATAGCACCTTGCGGGGGACATTTGAGGGTTTCCTTGGTGCGTCCTCAAAAGTTGCCGAGGGGGTAAAGCGTATTAGGCGCGGCTGAGCCCCCACACCCTAACGCTCGGTAAGACGATCCCCAACGCGGAAACCGCCGATTGCGTTCTCTCTTTTTCGCCGAGCTCGAATCCATCGCCTGCTTCTCCCTTCCCCCGTCGCCATGTCTACCAAGCCCAGAATTTTCTGCCCCGGTGGCCTCAGACCAGCCGCGGTCGAACAACTCGCGCGCAACGACTCCATCGTCCTGATTGGTCCACCGCCGGAAAAGGCGTCGAGGTACGTGGCGGATTGGGGCGGAATTGGTGCCATCGATTGCTCACGATCATGTGTTAGAGCTGAGATTCTCCAATTGATTCGCGAAAACCAGCCCATCCACGGGCTTGTCGGATACTTGAACCCGGTCAACGACGAGGTCCTCGATGCCTGCGGGGCGGAACTAAAAGTCGTTTCGACTCCTGTGAGTCCCTCCTGTAAATTGGTCGTCCAATCTCCTGCGCCGGTTTGAAATACTCCAATCGACACGTTTCTCCAAAACAACAGTCCGTAGGCTTCGACCACATCTCGGTCCCCTCTCTTGCGTCGCGAAACGTCAGACTGGGCCACAGCCCGTCGATTCTAAACCATGCCGTTGCCGAGACCTGCGTGTTGCTCGTTCTGGCGACGCTGCGCAAGTGGAACGGCATGCAGAAGGCGCTCAAGTCGGGTGACGTGGGTATATTACGTAATTGGGCAGCGTTTTTGAGCGATGGTTTAATGCTCGATCTTCGTTGTCTCGACTTCATTGTACCTTCCCGACACCAACTTTTTGGATGCATGGTGTCTCGACTTCGACTTCGACTTCGATTCTTTGTACCACCACCAGTGGTCCGTCAACCACATCCCCCTCGGCAACGACCTCCGCCACCTCAACATCGGCATCATCGGTCTGGGCCGTGTCGGTCTCGAATGCGCCTACCGCCTCGCCCCATTCGGGTGCATCATCCGATACACCGATATCCGCCCAGTCCCCGTGGCCACCGTGACAGGCCAGGGCTCGCTCGAGTACGTACCGGGGGCGGATTTACTCGCCGAGAAGAGCGACATGCTTGTGGTTGCGTGTGACCTCAACGCGTCCACGAGGGGGATGGTTGGGGAGAGGCTTTTGAGGAAGCTCAAGGGTGGGAAGGGAGGGTGGGTTGTGAATGTGGGCAGGGGGCCGGTAGTGGATCAGGATGCGCTAGTGAGGGGGTTGAAGGAGGGGTGGGTGCAAGGGGCGGGACTTGATGTGAGTGGAACACTGTTCTATGCGACATTGTTGGCTTATGGGTATTTTTTCATCGCTTAAAGGTAATGGACCCCGAACCCCTCCCACCAAATCACGAACTCCTGTCACTCGAGAACGCAGTCCTGCTTCCGCACCAGGGTACCGCCACGGTCGAAACAAGGTGAGACTCCGTCTTTTTGTTTTACTTCTCCCTCTCAACCTTCGCTAACAAACCATCCTTCTCTGCCTTTCCCGCAAACGTATCAGAGACTCAATGGCGCTCATGTGCGTCGAGAATGGGATCAAGGGCGCCCACGGACAGCTCATGCCGGCCGAGATTGATATGGCGCGGTACAGGAAATAAGAGTAACGCAATAATTGAAATTATTACTCACCGACCACAATAGACGATAGACTTCGAAACCATAGAAACTTGATGAAATGTACAACACCAAAAAAGTTTCTCTCTCTTCACAGTGTGTTTCATATAGTTTCTATATTCGAGGATATGAAACCAGGAAGACGCAGCAAGCTGGCGGTACGCTGTCTGTGTCGTTTACTTCCATTACATATTCGGAAGATAAGCAACCAGAAATGACCAGGAATCCGTCAGAGGAAGTGCATTTTAGAGGATCGTCTGCAATTGAGTGTGCTGCATTGCTGCATTGATACAGCCGAAACGCAGGAGGCCATTGAAAAACATACATTTCGAGTATCTCCTACTACAACGTACTACATTTGATATCTCTGATGCTTTGCTCGCTTTCACTGCAAGTTGACAAACAGTCCACCATCCACCAACAGCTGCGCGCCCGTGACATACCCGCTCAGATCGCTGGCCAAAAACACCGCCGGCCCAGCCAAATCCTGGGTCTGACCCAACCTCCCCAAGGGGATCCTCCCCTCCATATACTTTCTCTTGTTTTCATCGCTCAGATCCACATCGTTGAGCTGCGTCCTGATCGTTCCCGGGAGGAGCGCGTTGCAACGGATATTGTACTTCCCCAACGCGCAGGCGGTGCTCTGCATGAGGGAGAGCACGCCGGCCTTGGTCGGGGTGTAGTGGGTCTGCCCTGCACCACCGACGAGGGCCGAGATGGAGGATATGCCAATGATGCTGCCCCCGATGGGAGTTTGTTTGACCATCTGTTGAGCGGCGGCTTGCACGGCAAAGAAGGCGCCGTTGAGGTTGGTGGCTATGGTTTGGTTCACGAGTTCTGCGGTCATACTGTCGGATGGGAACGAACCGAGTTAGAGGAATTACGCAATACCACCGCGATGATTGGGGTCTCACGTCAAGAACTCAGAGAACTCGCAGATACCCGCGTTGGAGACGAGCACGTCCAGGCGACCCCATCGCTCGACGGCCTTCTTGACGAGATTCTGGCCCGTCTCGGGGAACCTGATGTCGCCCGGCACCGCAATCAAGTGGCCATCTGCCTTATCTCCCGCCTCCTTCAGCATCGTCTGGAACTGCTCCGCCGACTTGTCGTCCGGGAAATGGTTGACGGCCAC
>KQ965813.1:211735-231040 GCA_001574975.1 Gonapodya prolifera JEL478
AGTGCGATCGCGCGCCCGATTCCCGTGACGCCGCCCGTGATTGCCGCGACCTTGTCCGTCAGCAGCGACATGCCAGAGTGTAGTAACAGCAGAGTGTAGTAAGCGTGGGGAATCCGCCTGCGCCTGCCGCCCTCTCGGCAAGTCGGGCCATTTCCTGTGGGTGAACCCCCTTACCCGCGGTCACGTGTGTTTCCCAACACCCGGGTCTTGCGTTTCTGCCGCCACGCACCATCTCATCGTTGTGCGCGTAATATGGAGTCTCCGTGTGGGCGGTGTCACCCAGAACCTGGCTCCGATTCAGGGCCAAGTCAAAAAGCAGGAAACGGACTTTCATATTGAAGTGAAGTATTCTGAAGCGTTCCCGGCGCTGAATCTTGGTATATTTGCACTGCCGTTCTATTACGTTGTGCACTGCTCATCTAGCGAACAAAATCCCCACCATCGTCACAGAAAACTCTGACGGTCCATTCTATTTCGTCACCGGTCTCTCCAACACATTCCGCGTCGAAACCTTCGACCTCCCAAGCCACTTTGAGAGCAACGACAGCGAGCTGAACGCCATTTGGAAGCTGGGAACACGTGCGGCCCAGGCTGTGTGTCTCGCCCCAAGTGTACAACCGGCCTCCTGGCTCGTCGACGAGGATGGAGTTGTCGTGGAGAGCCAGAGGCCTGCGGTGTCCCATCACACGTCCGAGCTCAAGAACTACGCGCTCGAATTCGACGCACAGGTTGTGAGAGGCGGGCTGTTGTGGGGAGTGGTGGGCTTTCTTTCCAAATCACGAAAAGTGTACTTGCTTTCCAACCAACATCCTGACGCCATCTACTTTCCATTTTCACGATGATATAGGGCTGGCCCATCGTCGCCCGCCTCGGCGGCGGAATCTCACTCCTTCTCACCGGCTCGATGCCCGCCGCCTCTTTCCCCGCCGCGCCCGAATCGCTCACGGGCGGGTTCGGGTTCGGCGCGCGGCAGGATTGTCCCGCGCGGTACAAGAACGTCGTCGCGACGGACCTGCTCAACGGCACGGTGCTATGCGACAACAACCTCACGTCCACCTCAACCTCAGAATCCGACGCCATTCTCGCCGAATACGGCGTCCAGCCCAACCCCGCCGGTGTCTGCCTGGACGGTGCCAAACGCGACCGGATGATGTGGCTTGGCGACTTATACCATACGGTTCGGATCGTTTACGCGTCGACGCAGCGATGGGACGTGCTCGGGTCGACATTGGACGCGCAAATCAGGACCAAGCTGCCGAGCGGGGAGGTGGCGTTTGGGTTCCGATCGGGTACGATGCTGGCTTGAAGGTCGGGGGTATGGATTTTACCAGGATTACGTGCATTTGGGCGTGCTGGCGTTCTACCACCATGTGAGGGGAAGTGGAGATGTTGCCCACCTGAACAGGAATTGGCGGTTGTGGAAACGCACCGTCGAGTGCGTCACGGCTCAGATAAATGGGACTGACGGGCTTATCACCTTACAAACGGTCCGTTCCTTGGAGGAGCGAATGGCGGAGCGGCGGCGTCGTGTATCACCGTGTTGGTGCACGACAAAGCGACCGAGCTCGCGGAGGCTGCGCAGTACGCCGCGGTTGCCGACACATGGAGGAACATATCCATTCAGTCGAAGTTGTGGAACGACCAAAAGTCATTCTTCGCGCTCAACCGACACCAACACGACGACTTCTCCGTTGCCGGAAACGCACTGTGTTTCATCGCGGGAGTGGGCTCAACCGGGCAAGGCTGTCGCTTGTTTTCCGCGCATTGGGGGTTTTGGCGTTCGGACTGGGCGACAAAGACGACACAACCGTCCCCGCACTGGCCGCGATCATCAGCCCCAACACCAATGGATTCCTCCTCGAAGCCCTGGCCAAGGGGGGCACCAAGTCCGCTGCGATCCGCGCGCGCGCGCTCATACACACACTGTGGGGTCCCATGATGGCCGACCCCACCACCTCGTCGGGAGCGTCGGAGTACGTGGGGGTCGACGGAAGCCCCGGACTCAGTTGGTTTACGAGTCTCAGTCATCCGTGGGGCGGGGCGACGACCTACGTTCTGATTGAGTACGCAGCGGGTGTGAGGCCGGCAGATTGTGTGACCGGGTTCAGGGTCAAGTCGCGGGTAGTGAGACCCGAGTTTGGACTTTTGATGGGGTCTGAGAAGAGTGCATGCACCGCTTTCGACTGCGTTCGGGCCGGTGCTCGTCACTTGGTCGGTTGGGTGTAGTGGTCTGGATGTTGAGATTGTTGCTCCGAGGGAGACGGTGGGGACATTTGCGCTAGGGAACTTCACAAAGACTTTGAGTGCAAGCGAGAAGTACACGTTTTTGGCGCCACAAGGCAAAGTTGGGTTCGGTTGAACTTGTGAAAAACACGAAGACCAGGGGTTGATACTGAGGATATCGCGAATATTATGCTTTCACTCCTTGCAATACCATCCGCCGTGGTACTTTTTTTTGCTATTACATGGTGCGAATTGACTTTGGGATATTACGCAACAACTTCATAGCAAGCTTTGCAAGCTTAGTGTTCTCGGCTAACCCAGGTCTTTCAATAATTCCCTTCTAAGCTGCCATTCGATCTCGGCGGTGGCGGCTTCGGCTTCCAACTCACCGATATCGCTTCAGGGATTCACGTGCCTCGCATCGCAGCTTCTACTCGAAGTTGGTCTCGTAGCTGAAGAGGTGCAAGTGCCAGGCAGTTCCTTTGCGCAAATAAATTAGTGGGGACGGGAAGGAAGAGGGCTCGAGCTTTGGTCTGGGTGTGGGCAAGTGGAAGAACATATCTGATTCTTGAACGGGATAAACGAAAACGCTTTTGGAATCTCGGATAGTCGACTGGAAATGGGAAGCGCGGACGAAGTTCTGGAGCTGATGGAAGGGAGGGAGGATGGATATCGCAAAACGATAGGAAGATTTCGAAGTTTAGGGACAGACGCAGCCCGCGGTCGCGAACGACCCCACACTCTTCGAACTTGTTGTCTGGGAACACTTATTTTTGCAGTTGGCAGAGAACATCTGGACTTGGGGAATGTCTCAATCGCTTAATTGTTTGCTTTTCTGTTGCGATATACGTCAACGTTATTTTTAGTGTCATGTATGTTGAACCAGTACTCAATAGCAGTTGCTATCGCTTTTCGATAATCTTTGGGTGACGTCACTCATTGGTCCCTGTGTTTTGTTCTTCAAGCGAAAGGGACAAATAAAAACTGACGGAAGTCATTCCGCATCAACCTCGACCGACCGCTTAGCTTCTCCTTCGCGAGGACATGGTCGACGACCTTACTCGGAAACTCGAATTGACGGTATGCAGCGATTTCCGACCATGTGTCATACCAATCTGATTTATAGAGCCATCGATGTTCTAATAGCTTGCTCAGTTGGAGATCTCGGCACGGCTCATAGCTCAGTCACAACAAATTCTTCAGCGGATGGAAGACCTCATCGGAATCGTTGAAAGTTGGGACTCAAAAATGGCTGACTTGGTTTGTTTCATTTATGAACTCGCTGTTACAGTGTCTTATCTAAAATCAAATCGCGAAATGCGAGGCTTGTGGCACTCGAGATCAAGTACAACATGCTGACCCAAGGTGCTACTGGGCCAACTCGACAAGATGGGCCTCCTACACGGCACAATGTCGCAGAGGGGTCATCTGCCAGCTCTTCAGCGGGAAAATAGAGTCTGGGCCAAGATGGGGGTCGGGCGGGACCGTTACATTTCTGGTGGGGTTCATTTTGGGAGAATTAAGACCGTTTCAGTCTCGTAGATTGATTTTACAAGTGTTTCGGACATGCGATGGAACGAAAATAGATACGCCTCAAGAAGTATGGGTCGGACAACATACAAAGAGATGTACCCCAGGGGCGAGTAATCATATCGCCGGCATAACGTTACCAACTTCGATGCGACAGCTTTTGAGACAGTCATGTATCATTCTTTCCTCTTTGCTGGCTTCCAGATTTTGGTAAGTAAATCATGTGAAACATGGCCTCATTTTGCTTCAGAAGAGTAAAGAGAGACTACCAAGAGAAGTACCAAGAAAGCGTGTACGAATTCAAACAGCGAGCTCCAAATCGCAGTTTGAGGGGTAATACAGAAGCCAGTCCTCGAGGAATTGGGGTTTGCGCCGAGAATTCTCGTTCCTCAAAGTCTTCCAATCCAGTAAGAACCTCTTCATCCGGGTGATGCGTCACAATTGTCGAAGAGAGAAGATTGAAAAGATATAAGCGAGTTTTGAGCGTCATAACGAGAGTGGGCACGAGAGATGTGAAACGGAATTGAGAATAATCTTTCCATGAAGCACTCTCATAAGCTCTTCCAGCTACCCGCTAAAGTTACATTAGCGTGGTCGACGAAAGAGAAATGAAGACTCGCAAGCTGGGAGCATGTTACGAGTTGAAGCTGTAGGTTCGGTGACAGGTGTTGTGCTGCCTTCGAAGTAGGGGCTTCG
Source organism: Gonapodya prolifera JEL478 (assembly GCA_001574975.1). Lineage (NCBI taxonomy): Eukaryota > Fungi > Monoblepharomycota > Monoblepharidomycetes > Monoblepharidales > Gonapodyaceae > Gonapodya > Gonapodya prolifera. Next base: position 216,185 of record KQ965813.1, read on the forward strand.
TTACAAAGGCGGATGATTGAAGTGGTGCATCGACCGCATGATGATGCGACAAGGGTCTGACGAAGAGTGGAGCTTTGCTCAGAACGAGCGAGCCAACGATTACAGGTACACGCGTCCTCCAAGTTCAGCAAGGCATCAACAAAAGCGTTCGATTCCATCGCCAACGCAGATTCCAACGGACCGTGTTCTTCTCAATCTCAGTTCTTGAAGAGTTGTTGGACCCGAGTTGTTGCTGTGGCCAAGTCCAACCATCCCTCGGAAAGAAGTTGCATTGGACAGAAGGAGCTATTATAACTCGGAATTCCGGCGAACGCACCCCACCGTTCTATCGTCTCATGGGATCGACTCCAATCGACGATGCCACTGCGTACCACCTCCCCACTCCGCCAGCCCTGCAATCATTCCCCGTCGACGTCCTCTTCTCCTCCAAAGAAGGCCGCCATCTCTCCTGCAGCGACCGCATACCCGAAGGCGACGTGGTGTTCCAGGGCGTGCCTTATTGCCAGTCGGTGTTCGACAACTTCTGCGTGGCTTGTTTACGGGAAAGAACCGGTGGTCAGCTGACGATAAGATGCAGGTGAGTGATGGGCGATGAGATACTGCTTCTTGGCAGCATGGTGAAGTCATTTCCGGTCACAATATTCAAGAAAGTGTGATTGCGTCTATGTCTGCTCGGAACAGTGTCGAGACTGGATGATTCGGTCACGACATGACCTCATTTGTGGCGCCTTACGGTCTTTGACGACGTGGAAGGTGGATTCTGTCTTTCGCTCTGGCACGACGTGATAGTACCGACTTGAGTCCTTCTTCCCAAGGGACCAAGCCATGCGAAATCCGTTTGCAAACTGGTTGGAACGGCTTTATTACGTCGACACACGGAACTCGTAATGGGGGACTCAACGAAGGCCGGTTTTGATATGGAGCAGATAGCCCAAACGTGAACTCGTCCAGCCCCAGGAACGCCGCCAGAGCCCACCTCAGAGGAACCATCAAATAACGAAGAAGGAGACCACATCGGTAGAGCTGGTCCTGACGACGCGTTGCCAGAGGAATCGAACTCGATTCAATCCGGAGAAAGCGCCGAGGAGGTACCAACCGAGAAAAACCCCGACGAACAACCCGACGCAGACGCCTTCCTCCCCGACAAAGACGACCTGCAGCTCATATCGGACCTAACACCTCTCGCAGGCGACTTCCCGTCCTTCCTCCAACTTCAAGCGCACTTGGACTCGTGGCCCTCGACCAACGTGGACGACTGGCGCCGTAGCGTGCGCGTCCTCGAAAAGGCGCAGGATGCGTGCGCACTGGAACCGCCGCTTGTGCCGGTGTGTCCGTGGACTGGGGATTTGGACGTTCCAGCCAGTGAAGTGGATTCTGGAGAGGGCGGTGAGGGCAACCTGGTGAAAGCGAGGTCATTTCTCACTAGGGAGGACCTCCTGCTTCATCTTTTTTCCGCGGTGGAGTCCAATGCGTTTGGCATAAGGAATGCAAAGCAAGTTTGCATGGGAGTACGTATTTTCGTTTCAAAACACCGATCAGCGTGAAACTCCACGGTGTTTTAAGAGAGCAGTATACCCCTGGGGCTCGTTGTTCAACGTAAGTCCACTTGTCTGATACGGAAGCTTCTCCGCCCTGTGACCCTTCGATCCACGTATCTAGCACTCTTGCAAACCCACTTGCGAGCCTGAACAAAAAGGATCTATACTGACGTTTGTATCGCTGAGGAACTTGGAACTTGGTGAGTCTGAATGAGCCCTGATCCACTCTCGAGAGATCGCACGGGCGACGACACCTAACCTCACCCCCTTCCCGGACCCTTCAGGCGACCCCCTCACAATCTCATACATTCCACAACACCTCCCCCTCGCCGCGCGCCGCGAAAAGCTCCGCGCCGACTACTACTTCCATTGTCAGTGCGAGCGATGCACTGAGGAAGAACAGGTCAGTGCGGCTGCGAGGAGTGGAACGTCACGGCCCATTGGGGGCTGGCAGCAGTCAGCGGGAAGAGGGAAGACAAAGGGTGGGAGGAGGAAGGGGAAAGGGAAGAAGAGTAAGGCGAAGTAGCTGAGTCACTTCCGGAGATCGGCGATGCGGGTACCATCCTTCTGCATTCGCGGCCAGCACGACTGGGCTTCCCGTTACGCTTTATGCATGCAAGTTGATAGAAGGCGGACAGAGATTCAAGATGTTCGCGGAGTCTTTCTGGCCAGGTGAGGTTTTGCGGAAAAGAAATTCAGCTGCCTCTTGCCATTGAAATAATTTCATTTTATTGCCTCCTTTCAATGAAATATGTTCGCTTTACGTCGATATGATCTCTTAATCTCCCATCCCTACAACTTTACCTACAATAGACACGGAATCGGAGAGGCAGGCCATCATCACAGGCATGATGGCGCAGCGACGCCAGCGGGAGGAATCAGAATTCCGCAGGGAATGAGAGGCTGCGGCTGCCACAGACTCCGTTGTGGACAGTGCGTCAGAGAGTCTGGTCAAATCAACCTCGGGAGATGATAATTTGGAGGTCGAGGAGACAGTACTATCAGATGAACGGCTGTCGTCGAGCAAGGTCGCGCGAATCACGAGAAGCCAACTAGCAGTCAGACTCCTGGTGGAAACATCGATCCTCTTTCTGCGAATGGACTTGACGCGGGTCGTGGAAGTGACGGGAGCCGTCGACCTGTGACGTGGTGCGTTTGATGATGTTCGATGTGTGGTTCCCTGATCAGCATCAGGTCTTTTGCAATATCTTCTTCTTTTCTTTGTATTTCGTTGTGTGGAGATTCTAGATTGATTGCATTGAAAATATTATCTATTCTTTCCAAGCATTGTTGCAGGTATGAGCGAGCAGTGCTTTCGTGAATCCAAACCTCATTTGATCCCAGAGCATGGACGGACCTGATGTCGACCAGCGGCATCTCGAGGAAGCTTTTGAAAATTTTCGCGCAGAGCCGCATTCGGAGGCCGCGATGAGGTGTGTTTCGTTCCTCGATTGGTTCCATCTCAACGTGTTCCAACATTCCTTCACTTCTGGATATCAGTGATTTCCTTTCCTCGGCAGCCCTTGCGATTAAGAACCTTCCCAATAATTTTGAGCATCTGTTCTGCAAGCATCCAGACCTGGGAGCGGAGTTACTTCTTCTCTTCTCAACCGATAACCGGAGTGATGCCGCCATTGCCCTCGAACGATTTGCGAGAAGCCTTTCGAATTGTGCAGACTGTGTCAGCTCCTATCACATGGTCTGCAAACCCAGCTTTTCTGCTTCCTCTGCTGCCCGAGGGGCCGATACCGCAGCTATTGAAGAAGTGATGCGCCACATCCAGCGGTGGGACCGGGACCGAGTTCTCGCGCGATTGAAGTGGGCGTCTGGAGAGCTTCAAACACTGCATGACCTCAGGACACTGAAAGATACCCAGGAATCTGGAGATGAGGGCGATGGTGACGACGATTTGGACCCACTCGCCCGACAACGAGCCCTTGCTGACGACTGCCTGCCTGTAATATCGGAGATTTTGGAGTATCCTGAATGCTTTTTGGTGGACAGGGTGGTTGACGAGTTGTTTGTGGATGTGCTGGCAGCCGTTGGAGGACTTTTGAATGTCACTGAGGGGGTGAACCCGGGCACAGTTGTCCTGCTCTTTCACACACGGAAAGAGGCTCGAAGCTATGCGAAGAGGCAGTTGCGGAGTACCAAAGCCAATAAGATCGCGCCAGGGGACTTGGATGATTTGCGGGAGTCTTTGAATGGGGTTGTGGAGGGATTCGAACAATGCAGCACTCAAGGGGGCGGCGGTACGGCGTCACGAAGGTTTAACTTGGTTGACAATGTTGATGGCTACGTGATGGGGTTTGTTCAGCTTTTTGGATGCTTCCAACCTGCTACAGCGCATCACTTTGCACAAACCATTCCCCAATTTGCCACTGCATTCGTTCGCATCTACGCTTCAGTTAGTAAGACTGTAGCACAATCGTCAGACCGTAGTGGCATGGATGAAGCTCTGCGACTGAGTCTTCTCTGGGTGTATTTTCAAAGAGCCGGAGACTTCGACCCATATTACTTGTCGCAGACCTTTCGAGACATTGGATTGGATGACGTTGATCTCGGCAAGCTTGTGGTCTCAATTCTTACAGCATTTGAGAAACAAAATGTGTTCGCGGACCTTGCAGCACCTGATGCAGCGGATATATTTCTGTTCGTGCGGATGGCTGCTTACGCAAGCTCTGCGACACAAACGGCTGAAATTCTAAAAATAGCTCTCAAAATTGTGGGCGCGGGCAACTCTTCGGCAGAATACCTAACTCCCACAAAGGCATTTATTATTGACATTCTGGATGACATGAAAGACAAGACGAAAGATCTTCCAACTACTGTACTGGACACTTCACTCGAATGTGCAATTTCCGGATGGAATGATCTCAATGGACATCGATTGCAACTTTTAGAACTGGTACAGTCCACGGTGGGAGCCGATGTGGCGCTCGTACGAGAGACTGGGCTCAAAGAGGCCGAAAATACGAATATCGCGTCTTCATCGCTTCGTTATCGCACTTGGATGGGAGTCGCGAAGGTTCCGTTCCGTCAACCAGGAGCTGAAGTGGACGGAGTAACTCCCACGATATCACTCCACCTTACGATCACATCTCAGTTTGGAAGCATTTCTCTGCTTCCTACGTCGAAAGTTCCTGCTGAGATCATTAATGCCATGTTGAGATTGGCAAGCAACTTAAGGAGCGCAATTTCGGCGGAATCATCGAACGAAGGCGTTCGGTCTTCGGTTTGGCTCGATATAGCAGTGGAGATTGCAGCACCATTTCTCTCTTCCAGTTTCAAAACACTCTCAGGTGCTGGATACAAAGTAATCCAAAGTTGTCTTTCAGATGAGTCTATTGACGGATTCTTGAAGCACGTTTTTCATAACGTAGATGGTGATGCAGGTGAGCTCTCGTGTAGACAATTTCTGCTCGTCCAACTTGAGTGACGCAAACGTATGGTTGATGGATATTTGCCAGGTCGAAGTTTGCTCGAACAGATTGGGGTCTGCATGGTGGACTGGGTCTCTGTTGTCACAAATACCCAAGTGGTTCTCAATGAGTCCGCTGAGCAGATCATAGTGTTCCTGATTCACGTCTCTCCGTCGATTTTCACCGCCGGGGATAGCGGTATATGGGCAATGTTTCTGAATCACACTCTTGCCTTCTTACGGTTAGTGATGATCCATATTACTTGGTGCTGTGACCTATGATTCATTGTAACTCTCACAGCAATCTATTCGACCAAACGGTTCAATGGTCAACCAAAGATCTCGTTGATGCGGATTCCATGATTCCTCTTATTCAAAAGATGCTTCAGCTTGTGACTGAGTGGTCGGCGCGCCGCTTCCTTTCTCCCAAGCGCTTGGACACGGAATCGGTTAGTCATATGCGAAGTATACTTGGGAGTGCTGCTCGGTGGACGAGGGCCTCTGATGAGAGTTTGGTGCTCGGTGCTCTAAAGTGCGTTGTGGCTTTGGTTCCCGCCTACATTCACGATGTGAGTGCTCGATACATATTGTTGTTGTATTATCCACTCACTCTTGATATCAACGTCATGTACAAGGACGTGCTGGACCGCTTGAATCGCATCGCTGCGAAAACTTCCCACAATCGTACCGAAACTGATCTTCGCACTCTTCTAAAAACGAAATTGGAGCCAACTGATGGAATCTCGATAGATGTTGATCCTGAGACAAATCCGTTGTCGAATATTCAAGGGGTCGCACAGTCGCGGTCTGACGCAAAAGGAGCATCATCGTCACGTCAACTTCCGCTAACATCTCTGCTTTCGTCGCACAAGAGTTCAATGCTCAAAACAAGTTCACCCCTCCCTGTTGTCCGTAAGCTTGGGTCTAACAACTCGAGTTCGCAGTCTACGTTGAAGAATCCCTTTCTTGCCAATTCTTCAGAACGCTCAACCAGCGTTAAGAATTCTTTGCGAGTTCTTCCACGATCTTACACCCAAACTACTTCAGTTCAAAATGGAAAACTTGTTCCTCCTCCATCAATTGTATCCCCACGGAGCAAGAAGCGAACGATCGTTCGAGCCCCGGCGAAGTTTGACCCCAAACTGCTCGATGACGAAGATGATGATATGGATGATCTACGGAGAGAGAGGGATGCAGACCTCGCAATGCAACACCGTAATCAGGGACAAGCGTTAACGCTTTTACAAGATAATCGACCGCGAAGTCTTTTGGATGAAAGGAAACGGCGTGAAGCTAATCAAGCTGACCGTGAAGCCCAACTTGGATTGCATCACTTGGAAAGACTTGATAAGGAAATTCTCCGGTAAGCTTAAATTCGCAATTTGGCTGGTCTCGATCTTCTTATGTAATCAATCGTAGATGGAAAGTTGAGAACGCCACAAAACAGCCGTATCCACCTGGGTGGGATGAAACCAAGGCTCAAATGATTCCCGACCATTTCAAGTCATATGCGGCGTATCGCACGGTCTTTCAACCTCTTTTCCTTTTGGAAGCTTACGCTCAATTTCTAAGCTCCATAGAGGCTGGAAGTGAGAAAACATTCTCCTTGGTGCTCAAAAATGTCTCTCATGTGGATGACTTTATTGACGCAACCTTTGCTATGAGCGGGGATGATAAAACGAAGCGTCTATCTGAGAATGACCTCGTCTCTGTTACGAGTGATTCGAACCTACACAGTCATCAAAAGTCGGAACCTGAACCAAAAAAGACGAAGCCGTCATTTCTTGTGAAGGTTACTTCCGTCGATCACATCTTTTCTTCCGGAAGCCGAGAGTGGAGACTTACGACCCGCATGTATCAATCTGGAAACTCGCTCTTTTTCCAACAGTTAACACCAGGGTCTCGTTGGCGTGGAACACGCCAGATGTCCTTGACAACTCTGCACAGAGAGTATCAAGGTCTCCAAGCTCTGGAGCATGCTACGTTGAGGTCAGTATTGTTGCATCATTTTTGTCTCACGAAGGTCGAGTTATCCAATTTTACCCCAAGGGATGATATTTTGCATGGTGTTATTTCGAAACCGAACGTGACCTCCTCTGAGATTGCCCGCTTGGCACAGTTATACCAAATCAATGAGCCACAGTATGTTTTCCCCATGATCGTCTTCTTGGGCGTCGCTAAATTTGATTGATAAGGGCGCGGGCTGTCGCGAATGCTGTGAATCTCAAGCGTGGCTTCGCATTGATTCAAGGTGAGGCCACATCATCTAGGTTGTTATTTTGTTCATATTAAGCAAATAAATCCTATTGCAGGGCCTCCTGGGACGGGTAAAACTCGGACCATTGTTCAAATCGTGAAAATGATCTACCAGAAGTGGGCTCAAGCGAACTCTGTCAGTGCCGGGGGCGAGGTCTCTTTGAGCGCAAAGTCCAGAACGAAAGGCCTTCACTTGCTTGTGGTGACACCATCAAACGCTGGATGTGATGAAATTACTCGAAGGTTAATGAAAGGTGTGGTGGACATGAACGGTTCATTTAGCGATATTCTGACCAACTCATTTAAGAACCTCTACCACTACGTCTTGTTCGTCTTGGAGTACCGGATTCAGTAGCACCAGATGTTCGAGATTTGCTTCTCGATCAGATTGTGGAACAAAAGGTCTCGAAATCGATGGTCAGCGGTGAAAAGCCCTTGGAGTCCGATTCTGCAGTTCGTCAAGAGTTGCAAAAAGTGATCAAAGAGAGAGCCGCGATAGAAAAGGAACTTGGCTCAACTGATTTGGATTTGCAAAAGCGTGCAGACTTGGAAAAGAAACGGCAGACACTTAATGATCGAAGACGTCAACTTTCAACACAACTCGATGATATCAAACGCCTGAAGCAGCAAAAAGCTACAGCATTGGCTTCTCAGAGGATCGGAGCTCGTATATCAACTCTAAATGAGGTCGATGTTGTGTGAGTTGATATTAAGGACTTTCAATATATAAATACTCGCTAATCTGGCACATGAAGACTTTCTACACTGTCAGGTAGCGGGCACGAAGTGCTGACTCAACTGTCTCATGGATTTGAGACTCTCATTCTTGATGAAGCTGGACAGGCAGTCGAGTTGAGCTCCCTTATACCATTTCGGTGAGTACAAGAGTGCGTGCTTGAGGTTTTCTCGTCCAATATCTGGTCGCTTTGATAGGCTCGGAGTACAAAGGGCAATACTTGTCGGTGATCCAAATCAGCTGCCTCCAACTGGTTTGTATTTTTGGCAATCGCGCAATTCTTCCGTGATTTTGAGACAGTGGTTGCCGGAATTTCCGCCACAGTTCTGTCACAGGTTGCAGCTCGAACTTTCGGGTACGAAAAGAGCTTATTCAGTCGACTTCAACAACGGTGCCCAGAATCAGTTCAGCTTTTGAGCATCCAGTTTCGCATGAACAAGGAGATTTCGCAATTCCCTTCCCGAGCGTTTTACTCCTCAAAGCTAACAGACTCGCCATCGGTCGATGTCTCCACCTTGCGACCATGGACCGATAATGGTGAGGATGCTGCACACTTTCAAACAGGGAGAGTCGCTCAATACACCGCCCCACGGAATACTATCGCAGCTTTGTTTCCTCACTACCAGTTCTTTGATGTTGAAGGTCGCGAACAAAGCGGAAAACTGAGTTCATTCGTAAATCACGAGGAGGTCGACGCTGTCCTTCGCCTTGTCAATCATCTTCTGACTTCGTATCCAGAGCTCTCGGTAAGCCAACACTCCATTTCGATACAATTGGATGCTATTGTTTACTTGTCGAATCCCCATGCGCCAGTTTTCCGGATTGATTGGAGTCGTTACGCCTTACAAGTTGCAGGTAAATAAATTCAACACCAAAAAGGCTTTGATTTGGTCGAGTTTATCAGTTTCCCTTTCAGGCTTCCACTATTACGGACGCGTTCAAGAAAAGATTCGATCGGGGAGTTCTCACACACATTTCGATCGATACAGTGGATTCTTTTCAAGGTAACGTGATCTTCACTCCTTTACAGTAGACTTAGATTTCCCAATGCACCTAACTTTGGTTTTTAGGCCAAGAGAAAGGTGCGTATGAACGTCATTGCGCTTCTAGTAATTTGATCCTTAAAAGTGAAATGCACTGTTAAAGACATCATCGTCTTCAGTTGTGTTAGAGCAGCAAATGGTATGAGCGATCGTGTCTTTAACATCGAACTTTCCGACTCTGATCATGCATGATGTTTGCGTAATGTTCAAAGACCGCGGTATCGGTTTCCTGGCAGATACCCGTCGCTTAAATGTAGCAGTGACGCGAGCAAAGAGTTCCCTTTGGATCGTCGGCAGGTCGGGGGCTCTGACCAAGAATCCGGTGTGGGCTGATCTCATCAGCGATGCGAAAAAGCGCGGGCGCTTTTGTCGCTTTGATCGTAACGCGTACACTCTCCTCCAAACGCCAGCCGTGAGTGGTTTCAGTGTTGAACTCTATCGTTGCTAGTTGACGCCAAATTGGGAACCCAGAATCTGTATCCGGCCGATGCAGCCAGATCGGATCGAACCAAACAAAGCTTGCCATCAAGTGAAGCAGATAAGGGAGCTGGCTCCTCCAAGAAGAGAAAGAATCCAACAGCTGAACAAAGCAATTCTTCGAAACGCACCAAAAAGGATGTTTGAATATCTGTAACAATATTTCCACTGATTGGATACGCTCGCCAAATAATTCCATAAATTCATGTATAGAATCATATTTTGACTACACGTAGAAGTTCCTGGTATTCTTCATAGTCTTGGGGGAGGACACCAAACTGATCGAGATAGAGATCTCACCGTCAGGAGACTGAAACTTTCAGTGGGCGGAAAGATTCACCAACCTCGTGGGCAAATGCCTGAGCGTAAAGCGCAATTTGCATCCCAATCTTGTCCTCGTCCGTCGTATTCCCTGCTTCGTCCTCTCCCGGTTGCGACTTCTTCAAGGATCGCTTCAATCGCTTCAGAGATTCCTCTGTCTTTCGAATTGTCGTAAGTAATTCCTCGGCTGCTGCCCTGTATCTGGTTTCCACGATGATTTCAGTTTAACAACTCCAATACCGCAAAATTAATTGTTTTTGCCTTACCTCCTACTTCAAGGACAGTGTCGGTTCTCCAGGCTGTTACCATAGGCGACAGCTCTGTCTCGTATGGGGATGATAGATCAAGGATGACACGAAATATTTCCGACACATAAGGTGATGGTTTTGTCGGCGGCTGTGATTCAGCATCGTTAAGTGGTCCTCGTTTAGAGACACGGTAAAATGAAATTCGGTTCACCTCTTTGTTTGTTTTCCTAAACAATCCGGGGACGTTCCGAATTTGCTTCACCGCTTCAAGAGGCATCGACAGTACGCTCTTTCAAACGTTGACCGATCGATGTGAGACTCTGACGGGCCCAGTCGAGTGTTTGAAGTACATCCGTCTCAAGGCTTGATTTAGAGGTACCTGAGGGCGGTAAACGGGCACGAATGAAATCTGCAAAACATTCTCGTAGCTAAAAATGAGTGGTCAATTAAGTACACTTGAGGGAAAGTGTAAGCTTATAGCAGTCCTACCCACAAGTGCATTCAATGCATCCAAATCTTGTGTGGCAACGATCCATCTCCGAAAACCAACGGCAAGACTCGATGTGCACTCAGATTGGTCCCCAAGAAAATCCTTCTCGATCCATGTCGAATATCGGCTGGTGATCTGAAAAGAGCTGAATCGTTGGATTCTGAAAGACATCTTGTGAATAGGCGACTTTACGCACCTGAAGAGTGAGCCGCCAGAACCTTGCTGACATGATATGGAGCCACACGTCGCCGCTCCAGCTGTAGCTGACAAGATCCAAGACACATCGACTAGACGGGATCGAAAGTTTCGAACCATCTGAAATTCTCGAAGTGAAGTTGGTAGGGTCCTCAAGTGCATCCTTTGCCAGACTGTTCTCAAGCTCTGTGGAAATGTGGGTGAATCGGAGTTGAAAACATACGGGGAGTTGCCACTTCTTCATGAGGTCAGCATAAAAAAACTTCCGCAACTGAAGGCGCTAGAGACTCGAGGTCGCTAATAAATCGCATCGTCGCCGTGTAGTTCTGCCGATGTACTCAAACACTACCGTCAACCAACAAATGAGGGGGAAAATGTACCTTATGAAACGTGTCCGCAATCCCGGGCATAAAGATATGAGACATGTTCCTTTCAATCGCCGAACACACTCCTCCACCTTCACGAGAGCTTCGTGTATCTTAATGAAAAGCTCGAGGAGTGACTTGAAGCAAGTGTTAAGCGCAAGCATGTCAGTTGCATGCTAGACGGTGAAATATCTCACCTCTCGCTCTCGAAGCTGACCAAGCTTCGCCAACTTCGTATTCATCTGGTCCACGGAATCTTGAATTAGGTCACGCACATCCTGTAGCATAATGACTTTTGACGTTTCAATCAGACTTGGCCTACCGCGAATCAGCTCACCATTACCGATCCTCGAAGCTCTTGTTCCGATGGACCGCGAACGTTTTCGATAATGGAGTCCACCCCAATGAGATTGGTGGACAGGTTGATGAAGTCAGCGGAATTACGGTTGATGAGGTCCATCATGTCGGAGCGGAGGAGTGCCTGAAAACTCGTCAGCTCTGCTCGTGGATTGAATAAGAATTGATTAAACAACATCTCACAGTACGGAGAACGTAGTATCAGACGTACCTCTAGAGAGAAGTTCCAGTGGAAACATCTACATTTTGCTGCAATCAATCCATTGGTGTGAGTTCCGGATTCCGCCATCCCCCAACTTCCATCACTGACCTGCGGCTCCGAGAGAAACTCTTCCTGATCAAAGTCCGCATCTTTAAAGTGAGAAGGATCAAAGGTCGAAAATGACAGCAGTGTTCGGCTCAACTGCAACATGTCGAGAGGTGAAAACACAGCTGTGGTGACCGGACGCACAACAAATCTGGCACTACTGCGCATCCCCTTTCCTCAGTCCAAAGTCGGAATCTGGAGAGCTCCTTTCGATCAGCGCACGGTGGTCTCACGTTTCTCGCTCGCAACCCCTTTTCGACGCTCTGTATTGGAGTGCGTCTCTCAAAAAGCTTTCACATTCAACCTCTTACGACACGGGAACGACGTCAAGAACCAAGCTACAGTGATTAACGTGGTACTCCGCATCGAATCCACGAACAAATACTTTCATCTGTCGACCTCATGGAACGGCCATGTATTTCGCAGAAAGCCCCCGTCATGCGGCGCCCGTTAAGAATGTAGCGAACTGCATTGGCGCCAGATATGACAGCAATATAATGCTGCAAGCGGACGAGTGGATCTTTCCGGTTGGCTTCTTTCGTGGGCAGAGAGTGTGGGGCGGATCAATCAATGAAGGCATCTGATCAAGGTGGGATCGATGTCACGTCGGTGCGCAGGAAGTCGACGGAGGGACGTCCGTGGAACCGCAGTGGAGCTCTAGTAGAACCTCCTTGGAGAGGAACGGACTGTCATGGCACTGTTCTCAACTAGGTCGAATCATGATGTATCTTGTCAAGCTATCACTCTGGCCGCCCCTCTGGCTACTTCCCCTACCACCTCATTTACCTCTCAGCCTCGTTTAATCGTCAGAAAGGAACGTCGATCTCGTTGCATGAAACCTAAATGACGGGACACCGAGCTTATTTTACACAAACGTCATCTTGCACAAGTCCTGGCGTCTTCATGATTACCGATGTCTGATTCTCCCCCGTCACAACCTTGCGTCAGTGGAGACGAAGTCCCTTGGTGGATTATGAACACATGCAACTTCCTTGTCTCACCGGTTTTTCCAAAAACGTAATGTGGATGCACTAACGCATTTGCACGTTTGGCTTCCCTTGTGGGGCACTGGCTGCGCGGAAATGTGGGCGAGACTGTTTGGCCCGTCTCCGCCAAAATTAGACCGGCAGGCCGCACCTCTCTGGCACGGAACGCTTCATCGGCGAACTCTGAATGCGAAGAGAGGAAGGGTGCGGTACCTAATGGTGCAGAGTCCGTCCAGTTACCGGTTGTGAAGGAGGCTGACAGATCGCAAGTAGGAATGAGAAGCGGGGACGTGAGTGAATGTTGTTTCGGTGTTAGCTATACAATGTGACTCTGTGCAACTAGAGATCCGAATTTTCGACATAATGAATTGATTGCATTCGCGGCGTATAAGGCTGACATTCCATGGATATGGTGGATGGATGCGAGTTGCTTCCAGCCAAGCTGCGGTCGAGTACCTGCTCCACGTTTGCCACATTCCGGCACAATCTCCTTGCTGACGTCATGCTCTCATGCGTTTGCTCACCGTGTCACCCCATTACGACGAAACGTGGTGTGAGACACAGCGGTTTCTATTGGTCAAAGTTTGTATCGCGGAAAGAGATCTTTGGTATCCAGGGTTGAAGCTCCTACCTTTTTTTTCTTCCCAGCAACGCTTTTCGTTGGATTCACAAATCCCACACAGTTCCACAACCTTAACAACATGGATCACAGTGACAGAACCTCTTTCTTTCGCACGCCCAGAGAATTTAACTGTTCTGTTGTCTGTCTGAGCCCGTGTTCTCGCAAAGAATAAGTAGTTCATTGGAGCCATTTACGCAACGCTGATTAAAGCTGCGACTACAGTAGTAGCTAGTTTTTGGTCCGTTTGAAAATCATGTCGATCTCATCCCTACCCTCGCCACCTGCCTGTCTCTTCTTCTTCTTCTTCTCTTTCCCTTTCACAGTCGCCGGTGCCTCCACTGCCGCCCCCTCCACCTGTGTCTCCGCGATTTTCTTCGGAGCCGCGATATGCCCGCCGAAAAAGGCGTCCGAGAGTGATGGAGTGGATGTGAGGTCGGCGAGTGACGTGTCCACGGTGGTGTCAATGTCGTTCAAAAGGACGCTGGCGGAGACGAGCGGGGATTCGTCCATTGATAAAGATACCTCAGTATTCTGTTGGCTATCTCTCAGCATCGCGCCCTTCAATTCCTCGTCCAGTTTAAGTTCAGTACCGGCTGTCCCGACAATATTGTCCAACAGTCCCACTGGATCATCTGGCAAGTCCAAGTTGCCCTCCACCCCCGCCCACTGCGCACACCACCTCCTCAGCGTACCCCCACACTCTGCCAAATCCTTGTCGTACTCTTGTCCCAGCACCCACACTCTTGCGAGCGCTGCGCAGTTGACGAGGGATGAGGGCATGAAAAACGTTGCGGCAAGAGATTGGCGATGAGATGTGTAGGCGGGTGGGAGGGAGGGGATGAGCTTGGTGGAGGAGGTGGGGAGTAGTGTGAGCTAACGAATTAGAGTGGTGCGAAATAGAGTGACCTACCTTTTGCAACAGCAGCCTCGCCTCGGCAACACTCCTTGACAGCCTCTTGACTGTCTCCATCCCCGGCATTCTCGCCCACTGCTTCCCGCCCCCCATCGCCTCCAAGACCTCCTTGAGACTCCCCACCACCTGGTCGCACTTTTCCCTCAGGCGCCTCAGCAGCCTGACCACGCCGCCCACTCTCTGCCACGCCATGCTTCGTCTGTGCTGGTTTCTCTCCCTCCTGACGAACCTCTCGAGCGTTCCCGCGTCATGCCAGAGCAGTGGTTTGTGCAGACATCGAGCGTAGAATGCCAGACTCTTGTAGGCAGAGTCGGTGGCAGCGATAAGGTCTGGTGGGAGATTTGAACGCGATTGCGACGCAGAAGAGTCCATCGATGGACGTTTTCTAAAAGTCTTCACTTTCCGTGGTCCGTCCAAAGCAGGAACTGTTGAATTATTCTGCCGCACATCCGTAGAACACTTAGGATTGAGATAAACACGACATAGCCACTTAGTTCTTAGGCGTAGATTTTATCTTTTTCTTTTGTCTTCAACTTCTACAATCATACTGGCTAGTGCGCTGCCGGCTACGATTTCAACAG
>KQ965814.1:0-25315 GCA_001574975.1 Gonapodya prolifera JEL478
AAGGAGAACAAATCTAAGCAACAAAGGCTTAATCTCAGCGGATCGTAGTAACAAGACTACTCTACCGCTTACAATACCCCGTTGCGATATTTAAGTCGTCTGCAAAGGATTTATCCATTCCAATATTTGAAATTACGATGGTGGGCTAGCCTGCCTGCACTTCCGCCGGCAAGGCGTCACCCAGATATGATTCCGGGACACAAGGTCCTATTGCAAATCATCAAAATATGGAATGGGTAAACATCATCGCGTTCTAGTATGGATTCTGACTTAGAGGCGTTCAGCCATTATCCTGCGCATGTTAGCTTCGCGGCACTAGCTGTTCAGCTAACCGCAAATACCAATTATGCGAATCAACGGTTCCTCTCGTACTAAGTTGAATTACTATTGCAACAACACTTCATCAGTAGGGTAAAACTAACCTGTCTCACGACGGTCTAAACCCAGCTCACGTGATGGGTCTATTTGGCCATGCGCTTGACACATGCATTGTGTGATGCACAAACTCATTTGTTGGACGGTGGTCCCCCTTCCCACCCAATTCCAAAGACCACTGCTCATGCCACGACACCAACACGTTTGTACGGAAGGATGCTTGAGTTGGGACAGATTGGTAAGGGCGATTGTGTGCTTTGGCGGTTGAACACATGATCGCGATGCAGGCCGACCACCTTCCAACCCTATTTGGACTATGACGTCTGGTACTAGCTATGACGTAAATTTTCTGTTGCCGAAGTAGTCCTGGGCCGTGAATGGCGTTCGAATGTCATGAGAGAAGTCGATCACGTTTCCAAGCATATTCCAAACATCGTGATCGGATGCATTTTGGCTACATGAGACACAATCTCATGCTCACTCTTCTTTTCCAGGCTTATTTGCGACTCCATTTATTCCCTTTTATTGGTACTGGAGGGTGACTATGAAAAGATAATTTCTTTTTCTGTCGGAAGCCTGGGACACTTCCAAGTCCCGCACGAACTTCAATCGATTGATTCATGGGCGCATGATGAACCACCGCATTCTCCACGCCCTTCCTTCCTCAGCTCTTGCTGGAAATTGGTGGATCCCACTGCCTGGCTGTCTGTCGCCGATTCTCTCAGTATGAGTTGGTGTGTTGGCGATTGGTGAGTGATTCCCTCGATTGTCCGAGTTTCCAGCATTGAATGTCACCGGTCGGTTGACTGTTGTTCTACTTTCCTTTCTTGCCCGCGCAATTCCCCGTGAAGCTTTATATCTGAAGCAGGAATACTCGCGGTCTCAACTTCAGGTTGAATGATCCCGCGCAAACCCCAACACCGAACCAATGCTTTGGCAAACGGAGCACTCAAATGGAAGCGAGGCGCGTGAGTGGCACGATGGCGTGGAATCTGGTCTCGTCCTTGTATTCTTATTGGCATTCACAACACTCATAACATTGAGTCTCGGCATCCGCCGTCCTACGGCTTGCGATTCGCGCCGACTCCCGCGGAAACCTCCTCTGCCTGTGGCGCTGTACGCTTCTCTGCCCTCCACCGAGTATTAAATCGAGCCAAAAGGTGGCAGGAAGTTTGCAACGCATCCGCAATGCGTCCGCCCTATTTGCGACCTTACAATCTGGACAGCGGATGAAACCGTCATCGGCGAGTGATAAGGTGGGTTTCAGGGAAGTGCTGCAAGGGTGCAACATTTTTGCAAGATGGTGGTACACCTCATTGTGGTTCAACAAGCAAACGGAACTCCCAAGAGGTGTTGCTTTGTCCCTTCCCCGTTTTCCGCCATGGTCCGTCTTGTGCTCAAATGTCAAAGCTCTAACAGTCATGTTTCCTCACTCACAGCCTGTCTGATTGCCCTTATCGCCACCCCACCCACACACCACTCCAACATGCAGAAACACTCCACCCATTTGCCTTCACCTCTCTTTGCCGCACTGACCACCCCTTCCTCCACCACAACACCGCGGTCACCTGGTGTCTTTTCGCGGTTGTACATCACCCCTACCGGGGACTCCGCCCCGTCACCATACAACACCAATCCCAACGGACACAAGGACAACCTGAGAGACTCCGCCTGCCATCCCCGCGCCGCACTCATAGTAGCGTGTTGGGTCATGTGCTCCCCCGTCTCCTTCCCGACCTTCCCTCGAGCCAAAATTATCCACGTCACCCTAGTCCCAGACTTGCCACACCCGGCGTATCAGACAATCCTCAACTGCCACGTTTCATGCACCACTACCCTCCATTTGACACTAACAACCGTCCGTGGCAGCATCCCACAGCTCACGGTCCCCACTGTCCACTGCTGACCCCCCACATCTGCACCGCCGCTGCCGACACTCAACCTACAATCCGGGGAGGACGGAACGGATGAAAAACGGAATAGGGGCATGGTGCGGCTGGCGATTTGAGCGTGGGATGGGAATGGAAGAGTGGGAGTGGGACAGCTGCTGTGGGTTGGACTGACGAGACCCGCCCACCTGCCCTTCCCCTCCCTCCACATCGCACGCACGCGTTTCATACCCGCTCGTTTTGCGCTCACGCACGTGGCACTGACGGCATGGTCTGGCGCGAATAGGTGCGGACGGGACAGAGATGGGAGAGGGTTTGAGGCCGCGCGCAAAGGCGGGTGCGGTTGCGGCGGCCGTGGGACGCCAAATTTGCGGGCTCGGGAGTTGTTGCGAGGAGAGGATGGGGGGGATGCTGGCATGGGGGTCAAGGTGTGGGAGCTGAGTCCTCCACTGCTCTTGCTCTGCTGCACCCTCTCCCGGGCGCGACTTGTGGGCGATAGGCGACGTCGCAGATGAGGGCTGGGTTGTGCACGATGGCGGGGGACGTGCATTACGCGTCATGGTGGGGGCTGCTGGAAGGAGGGCGGACGGGGAGTTTTCTCCAACTTAATGGGTGGGCAATGGCGCCCATTCGAATGCCTCAGCCGCCATGCCACTGGTTGTGCCCTCATGGACACTGATACGCGGCGTTTGGGACCTGGCTACGCTGGATACGCTTGTGGTTTGCGTAGGGATCCCGCCGAGTACGGAGTTTGCGTGTAGGTGTGCGGTACCTCGTGCGCCGGATTGAGAAGGCCCCCGCCATTCCCCTCCCTCCATATTGCCCTCACGCACGCGTCTCCCCCGCTCACCGTGCGCTCATGCACATGGCACTGCGGCGGGGGCAATGCGGAGATGGGCGAATGGCTGAAGGCCGCACACAAAGGCGGGTGCGGTCGTGGTGGCCGTGGGTCTCAAACATACTCGCGTGGGAAAGGATGCTGGCACGGGCGTCCGGGTGGAGACGAAATGCGCCGAGTTCCGCGCACACGCCCTGCTGCTTGGATCTTCCAAGCATTGTGCAAAACACCCTCCAATGTTACCCCGAAGCGCCATCATGGCCCTTCTTGTTCCTTTTTTTGTTAAAATATAACTAGTTTCCCGTTGCTATTGGTGCATTGAGCGCAGTTTTACAAATGTTACATTTTATCTCGGTGTGGCTGAGTGTGGCAAAGCGTCTCTGTTTGGCAGGAAACTTCAATCGATTGATTCGCGAGCATAAGCCGCGAGCAAGCCCATTCCCGCGCGATTTCCTCCGCGCCTCTCGTTTCCAATCAATGGATCCCGCCGCTTGCCTGCACGTCGCCAATTCCTTCACCTCGGTTGGAACCGGGTCCGGGAATGGTGAGTGATTCCTCGATTGGTCGTGCTTCAAGTGACGAACGTCACTGGCCGACAGTTTTCTGCACTCCCCTTCTCTTTTTCTGCACCGTTCGTCGTGAAGCTTCATGTCTGGGCAACTTTGTTTCGACTGTGACTCTCGGTGTAATGATTCCGCCCAAATCCCATCAACGAACGAATGCTGCGGCGAACAGAGCATGAAGCGGAATCGAAGCGCGTGAGTGGCATCGCACGCTTGCGCGGAATCTTCTCGTCAGTGGAGTCCATTTTGGCATTCACAACACTCACAACACTCAGTCACACCAACCGCCACCATGCGTGTTGCGACACGCCGACCCCCCAGGGCTCTTTCCGCTACCTATAACGCCGTGCACTCCCATCTCTGCCGTCGAGCCACAACAAGAGCCAAAAGTTGGTGGGGATGGGTGCAACTTGTCCGCCCCGTACATATGCCACTCGATGTTCCAGGCGGCGCATGAAATCATCGCCGGCGGATGGCAAGGTAAATTTGAGGGAAGAGCTGCAAGGAGGGGAATTTTTTTTTTCGCAATATGTCGGCGCGGTTAGCTGCGTGGTGATTCTGCAACCAATGGGAAACGGCGCAAGGTGTCGCTATGTCGTACCCTTTCGTGCGCGTCGCGAAGACCAGCTTTTGCGTTCAATCTTGAATCGGCAAGGGCTTAACAGTTTCGTTTCTCCCTCAGCGTGTCCAATTCACCTTTCACCCCGCCACCGCCCACCCACCCAACCTCGACAAACCCACCTCCCCTCGCTGCGCTGAACCCCTTGTGTCTATCCAACGACAAGGCCATCTGAAGCATCGGCCGTGCTCGTACAGCACCATTGCGCGGACTGTGCTTGCCCACCACTCACCACAACCACTGCCGACATTAGGACAGTCTCAAACACACTACCTGCCATCCCTGCTCCACACGCATAGTGGCACGTGCGATTGCGCCCACCACGCGCCTCCACTTTCCTTCCCGCGTGCCGGCATTGTCCACTTCAACGTCTACTTCACCCCCGTCACTAAAACGACATGCCCAATGTCTCAACGGGATTTTGACAATCGTCAACTGCCTCTCGTACACTTTTTACTCGATCGTGACAACCAACCGCGCCACAGGTACCGTTGTCCACCGCCACCCCACCTCCACCTCTACTCCTCCGCCAGCGGCGCTCCACGAACCATCTGGGGAGGACTGAGCGGTGGAAGAGGGGACAAGACCAAGGCACCGTCGGTAATCTTAGCGCGGATGGGAACGGGGCAGTCGGACTCACGGGAGTGCTGGAGTGGTCCGGCAGGATTATACCCCCATCCCCTCCAGCCTTCCCCCCTGCGCACCGGTGCGTCTCGCCCCGCCTTTCCTGCGTTCGTACCCAGACACCTGAAGGGTTTTCAAGTGCCCCTCCCCACACGGCTTGCTCACGTCTTCCTCCTCTCTGGGGTTTGGGCGGGTTTGGCGGGTTTGCGGCATGCGCGGCACACACACAACCGCGATCAAAGCCCGCGGTCGGAGCACAAGAGATCCTCAGTCGAGGCATTCACATGGTGCTGGCGGCATGTGTGGGGAGGGACGGTGTGGGGATGTTCGTTCGGTCGGCATTTTTTTTCGGTGGGTGTTGGGTGAGAGGGGCGAGGGATGGGATCGTGGGATAGATGATGTAGTGGAGTGTGTACCGCGGAGCGCCTTGCCTTTGTGGAGAGTTTTTACCTGGATATCTGGATCGTGCGTTGGAATGGACAACGCACGGATAGCCTTGGAGTCCGTCGGCGGCATATGGTCGATGTGGAGCGTATCTACGCGAAGTGTGTGATAGGATGATTTGATGAAGGACACAACCTACAGACAATTTGGACGTGATTGCGGAAGCGAGGGATCACAAAATGGACTGAAGACATGGACGGATGGATGACGAAAGCGTAGTCACATGCATGTGGAATGGTCACAAGTGAACTTTTCTGTCTCTGAAGAGCACAACGGCCGTTCCTTGTTTTCACTGGGCTCTTCCTTCTCACACTCTTACCTCTGTTCACGGCACACTTCCCCCGACACTCCCTCACCCAACCCCCTCACCTCCACAGAGATACCTTTGCCTCACAAAATGTCATCTTCTCGCTCCACGGCCTCTCCACCACGCTTCAATCATACGACGGTCTGCTGTTTCCCGACCTCCGTCACCACCGGATGCCTTGCCCGATCCATTTTCACTTCCCGCGGACCGTGCTATCAAACCCGCACAAGAAGTTGTGGAACACGACCACCGCGGTGCAGCAGGCAAGCGCCATGGCGAGTGGATGCTGACATATGTGTCGTTGTGGCAACGGATGGCACTTTGAAATTGATTGTCTCTCCACCGGGCAAGCGCGAACCCCTCCCCTGGGCCCATCTCTCCGCACGCAACGCTGTGACTGGGACCGAGATCGGGTGGGCAGCACTGGGTGCGCGGCGTGGTGGCGATTCATCCGGGGAGGTGGTGGAGGCGGCGGGGCTCCGAGGAACCTCTTTGTGCCCATCCCATCCCACCCGCTCGACGCACCACTGCCACCGCGGCATTGCTCTTGCCCCCACAGATAGCGTCGAGTGGTACATAGGAAGTGGTCACGCGACACACCCTTGTGCGCACCAGGGGGATCCCGTCGAGAGTGGAGTTTGCTGTGCGAGGTGCTCGAGTATTGAGTCAGGGCTTGGGAGGTCGATGTTGGTCACCGAGGAGTGGTAGTGGTAATTGGGACGGCATGGCGCGTGAGTGCAGCTGGCGTCACTGGTGCTCTCCTCATACACGCCTACTCATCTCCGGACCCTTCCTCCCCGTTTCTCCCACTGCCGCCACCGTGTTACCCTCCGCCTACGCTGATCCTTGACGTGCCCAAGTTCCTCGCGTCATCCGCTATTTTACGCCTCCTGAACTCGCACATACTGGACGAGCGGGAGGGCCCTCCGCAGCGGACAATGCCCCGTGGGGAGTCGCTCCGCACATGCGACGTCGATGTGCGGTTCCAGGGCCCGCAAGCACCTCGCTGTCCGGTGTCGCGTGGGCGTGGGGTGTCTCTTACGCGTGGCGCAGTTCGCTGCGTTTGCACATTGTGCCATAAGCGGGAGTTAAGCGGGAGGCAGCGACAAGGGTGATGTGGTGCATCCACGGACCCGGAGGCAGGCGAAGAATGCGATACGTGGAAGAATGACGGGAAGGGGTGGAATCGTGCAGCTTGCCCGCTTCCGCTTGATCTGGTTTTGACTCCAAGTCAGAACCATAGTCCCCGAAGGGTGAGTGATTTGCTTTTGTCGATGTCTTCCAGCAACTCTTTGACCCCTCTCGCTTTGGCGCCTTAGCCTCATTTTCATCTTTTGAAACCGCGGCTTTCAGTCTCCCCTGCTCCGCAAGTCGAGCACAACTGCCGGGTCTTCCCGAACAGCACCCGCGTCCGCTGCTCTAGGACATCCGAAAACACTCCAGTTGCCCACTCACCTCCGCTCCTGCACCGAAAGGGTGATGTCTCTTCTAGACGCCACGACGTTCCCTCCTGCTGAGCCGTGCCTCATTCTTCTCCCAACTTACATGCTGTGGGCGCCTTCCTTTTCACCCCAGCTGCCGACAAGCCACCCCGTCTCAGATCTAACAGTGCGTCGTACACGCGCGACCGGCTTGGGAACGATCACCGGGTCGATTTCCTCTCATCCCCACCGGTCTCTGACGCTAGGAGGGATCGCGAGCGGAGTTTCGGATGCGTCTTCTGCTCCTCCCGGCGACCTCCTCCGTCCCCAAGTCGCCACGCACGCGATGGCTCCACGTATCCTCGACCACCGCTTTTTGCCGCATCACCCCGGGCAAACACGAGCTTCGCCGCTGTGCGCGGCGCTCGCACCTACACGAAGGGGGAACAGCGCCGACATCTTGGCCCGTGACGATGCAATTCAACGCCAGTTTTCGGGAACCTAACGCAATGCCGTCTCACGCGCCCAAAATACCAGCAGTGGAGGATATGAAGCGGTGGGTAGAGTAATAAGCGTGGTCGGCAGATCAGTGTCGGAGAAAAGGCCGATGATAAGGTGGGTTTGTCCGAGCGATGGAAAGGTGCAATGGTTGTAATTTGTTTGGAGGACAGACTTCGGTCGAGACCAGGGCAATACAGGCAGGCGTGCAAAACGTCGCGCTCCATTGATTCCCTGACGTGCGTTATGTGCAGAGTTAGCGCTGCATCGAGAAAACTCAAACCTTTTTATCATTGCCTCACCGTACCAAACCTATTCCTCCACGTTCTTCGAACCCTCCTACCTCCCACCCTAACCCTTAGACTCACCACTCCCCTCGTCTCGAACGCTATGCGGGACTTGTTTGCGAACTTTTCCCCCTCCATCGCCAACATGCCGCACGTGCCCTGAAGCATCCTCTTAGTACACTCTACTTTTCCCGCCGTGCAACCAATGAATCCTACGCCAACCGCGCGAAGCCTCTGTTACCCTCCCCTCCTCCCACCAGCAAATTCTCCACCAGCTAGGAGGCATTTTACAGAGAAAGCGGCAAATGTATACCTGTTCCCTCCCAACTCCGCACTCTCCACTGGACCCCACTTTGACACCTCCCTTTCCTCGGCTTGTGCGCATTTCACGACGGCCCTTGCTGACATCTGCGGTACCTCCACGCGGCGTGGCGTCTTCACGTTCTCGAGGGGAGACCACGGCATCACGTTAACTCAATGAACTCGCAATCCACCAGAACTACCTCGCACTTTCCCACCGGCAGGCCATCGCCGGGCCCAGTGCACCGCCACAAAGAGGGAACGGAGGAAGCGAGGGCGGAGCGCGAAAACGTTGTCGGGGCAGTCACGCCGCTGATGAAGGGGAGGACGATTGCATATAATGGGATGCGGCTGGGCCGCTTGGATACTCATTCAGGACAAGCGCGCTCCCCCCGCCCCGACCGCACAGCGACCTGCCGAGTAGGGTGGGTGGCATGACATTTACGTACGGGATTGGGGGAAGCGGGAGTCAGTCTCGTGATTGGGTGGCTGTCATCTGGTCTTTTCACTCCGTTCGCGCGCTCCAGCCACTATCCTGGGCCGTGTCATGCCGCGTGAAGTGAGTGATATGGCATGCACGTGCGGGACAGGCCATGGTGGGAGCGCGAGTCAGGCACCATGCAGGTGTTCTGGTCAGTTGTCCTTGCTACGTTTTAAGAGAAGTCGAGAGTCAGCCCCTCACTCCCTACCACGCCGCACTGCGTGGTTCGGTCGGGTGTGTGGTATGGCATTCTTGCGCGGGGTGAAGGGAGTACGTACGGGAAGCTTTGGAGGTAGAATTACGGATTACAATGGAGCATCTTCTAGTCGAGGACTGAGGACGAAGAATATTGGGAAGTGCCATCAAGTACAGGACGGTTCTGTGACTCTGGACGCAATTTGAACAAGGCGCAGAGAACGGTGGACATGTTGCGTGATTGGAGGAGATTATGCGCCTCGACCGCCGCCGCCCACGCCACCATATCGTTGAATTGTCCTCTCATCGCGCCACTCAACGCAAATTAGGAGAGTACTGAAACTGCCATGTCGCGCGTACAGATGCACACGAGGTGACGCGAGACGGGAGATTTGCTGGTGGTAGTTGGAATTCGGGGACGCCTGTGAGTCATCCATACATACCTCCGCTCCGCATCCACTTAGACCCAGGTCTGAACCTTACTCCACACAGCGCCCTTCTCTTCCCAACGCCCCTCTCCAGCGCTTTGTTTCGCCCCATCGGGTCAGCAGGGCTCGATGGGGCCGGGGAACATGGACCCGACTGTGGATGATCAGGGAATCGTGCCGGGGAGTGTAGGGAACAACGTTATGGACGGCAGGGCGCGCATAGCAGCTTTTTCGCTCGTCCCGACCGCTACGCGCAGTAGTAAACTCCGCGTTCACGTAGGACAGTCGTTCGGAAGGATTAAAAGAGAGCCGTCAGGACTCCGGGAGCACTGCGATTTTGGCCCCCGTAATACGGGCGGGGTCGGTGCTGGAGTCGGTTGTGGTGGTATCACTCTGGGCTGGGTCTGAGGCGGAGCGGGGAGCAGTAAGGCCGAAAGTTTGCGCAGGCGTCAGTGCTGGAACGTTGCCCCACGAATAAGGAACCCAGCAACCGGGCTCCCCGGCTCAGACCACCGTTGGCGGGCGGATCCGTCTTTCTCGCGGTGTCGGCCACTGCTGGGTCTGGGTGCGCAAGGCCCTGAGCAAGACACATGTGAGGGTGGACCCGACTGCCCCATCGTGGAACGCAACTTGCTCATGTTAGTGTCAAGCTCGCTGCCTATTTTGTCTGACGACGTGGTTGGTGCCACACAGGGGAAGGGCAGGTCAAAAGGTTATCCCCGCGCAATGCAACATGCGACCATCGCGCGCCTGGTCACAACCTCAACCACATCAACATCTACCTCGTGTGGCAGTTTTGCGAGCCTCCCTCTGTCCTACAACCCTTTCTCACCATCCCCCTGGTTGTCCTGCGTTCGCTCCGCGATTTCATACCGGTCGGCATGCACTTCATCTCACCCTGTCCGCCCAAGCCAGCATCCTCCTCGCACATATCGCCACCCTATTTTCCGTACCTGTGGACGCCGCGAGGTGCACACAAAACCCGGACCACCTGAGAATGCCAAGCGATGATCCCACGCGGGGCCAGGTCGGCAAGGGGGAGCAGGATGGCTCCTGCGGGGTACGGTGCTGCGATCTCGGTGCACTCTTCGGCGGACTCTCCGGCGGTGTCGGCGGTGAGAGACAAGCAGACGACGAGATAAAAACTCACCTTGGGATAGGGAAGTGGACCCATCCTCGGTGTGGAATGAGTGGGTCGAGTGGGTCGAGGAGGCTATGCAGGGGATTGTCACCCCCTTCCCCTCCCTGGCGGTCGCACAAGCTGCAAGCTCCGCCTATGGTTGCGACGTGAACCAAAATGTACATTTCGCGCTTCCTCTTCTCAGCTGTACCCGGGATGGTGCACCCGGCTACTGTTAAGAACCTGTCAACGCCTCTCAGCCCTCGCGGGGCACCGGTGGCGCCCCGTCCTTCGTCAACTTTTGCTCACTCCTCCCCGCGGGCCCGTCCGTGCTTGACCTCGGACCGAACGTCAGCGTTTCCCTGTTCCGGCTTCCAGCTCAATCGCTTTCACCCCTATCGCTCTACGTGGCCCAACTTGCCCAGCTTCTGCCGTTCGCGAGGGCTGTCGGCACGACGATGACGAAGCGGTATGTATGGAGGAAGGGGTGTGTGCCCTGGAGTGGGTCGCTTGGGTGAACGGAGGTGGATCCTAAAGAAGGACGGGCGAAAACCGTCAAAGGCGTCGAAGTTGAACGCCGAGGAGCCAAGTTGTAGTGAGTTCCTTGTTGTTGTTTTGGTGCTGTGCTAGCAGCTTAATACTTTGTTTGCCTTGCCCGACACAGTATGCGTATCGTCTTGACTCCATTCACTTCCGGCGTTGCGGTATGAGATCCACGCGACTGCTGCTGCTGCCGTAGAGAACCCGAAGTCATTGGTGATGCGGACGAGAAGGGCAGAGCTACTTGGCGCCCGCCATGCCATGCCGTTGAAATGGAGTGTCGTCTAACTCGGAGATTTCGGCAATTCTGACAACTTACACAAACCTATATCACCCATCTCTTTCAACAACCTACGCACCCGCTCAGAAGTACTGAGCATCCCAGGGAGCTGGCCTGTCGCAGAACGAGTGTTGGAAGTCTTTTGGAGCAGGACGATGTCTTCGGAAAAGCAACAAAGCTTGAAAACGGCGCGACCAACAGGACTGTCTCGGACCTGGCTGGTGGAGAGGAGATGGAGATGCTGGAGTACCTGGCGAGGAGGAAGGGGATGGTGGACTTGGTAACGAGACCGTTGTCAAGCTATCAAACAACCATTCTTTTGCCTCGCTTGCCTCCCTTGCATTGCTGCTCCAATCTACCTGCCATCGCAGGGAGGGAACGTTCCCTGTAGTTTCAGGACTGGCGTTTCGGCGGTTAAAATGCTCTTATCGTTCTCGCTAGTTGTCGCGGGGATGCGGGAGCAGGCAGGTTGGCCGCCTTATTGTTTAGAGGGTGGCTGAACGATATTCGAGTTCCGGGGACCAGCAAAGCGGACCCGGTCAGAGCCATGGCGGCCACCGCCAAACGAATCGCCTGCTTTTCGCTGTGGAGGGGTGCCTCTGGTGGAATGGGATGGGAGTTTGCGGAGCGGAATCGAAGTGAGAAGGTGACGCGGATGGTCTTCAGGAGGGAGATCACGAAACCGAGGCTGCAAAGGTGTCTTTCGGCAACATGAAATTGGGAACAAGGGGTTCGCTCAATGTTGACTATCAAGGTGGGCAAAGGGAAAGCTGGGCAAAGGGAAAGCTGGGCAAATGGCCACGTGGAGTGCCGAAAGAAGATGTCGTCCACCGAGGTTTGGTGATCTGCAGCGGCTCAACGGGCGGGTGGGGGGAGTACGACAACGCAAGTCCTTCTTCTATAGGCTGTTTCCCCGCAGGTTGAACCGGGTATTGACTGCCGGGGCTCCGGGTGGGACTGCAGGGGTCACAAGGACTTGGGATCGTCACCACTAGATGCGCGGGTTGGAGGGCGTTGAATCTGGACGGATCCCCCGCTGCAGCACGGAAGCGTGGATTGGGCACATGTTGTCACTGCTGATTGGCCGCGTAAGTAGAGGAATGGCCTCCCAGTCGAACAAGAACAGCTCCGACAGGTCACGTACTGGTGTGCACTTGGACCGCGGGTGTGTGGGAGTGTCGCCAGATGTTGTGCTCGTGGTAGCAGCGAAGGGACCGAATAGACGAGTTATCCGTGGCGATATGTGGGCAGTTTGTGTTTGGAGAAAAAAGACCGCCGTGGAGGATACGCTAGGCCTATCACTAGAAGAGACAATCTGGCAGAGTGGATGGAAGTGCAGTCGGTGGGAGTGGGAGTGCTAAGACGGCGCTAGGGAAGGACAAGGATCTGCCACCGGGTGGCAAACTGGACAAGGCTGCAGAGGCGACGGGGACGAAGCAAAATGACCCTCAATGTAAAGAGAACGGAGTCGAGTTTGTGCCTGTGTCGGCAGGGGCTGCAGGATACTTCGTCTAAGGACAAGGTGAAAACGGAACAATACTTTGCACTATGTCATGTACCGTGGATCTATCCGACAATGAAGCGCGCCGCAGACCTGTTTGGGTGTGAGGAGTTTCCACAGATCGAAGCAAACATCGAGAACTGTGTTTCACCTCCAACAAAAAAATACAGACAATACACTTGTTCAGAATAAAATGAAAAGCTTCAAGGATCCTATTGCGGGTGGTTACAATCAGGGAGCAAGAAAAGTGGCGAATCCGAAAATGATATCTGTTTCGACAAGGAACGCTGGATCGGTAACTTGTAGCCCCTCTCGGCTCTTTCCAAGCCTTTGGATCCTCACTCAGCAGTGTCTGCCTTCAAAGTCACGGTTGCTTTTGAACTGCTGGAGTAGGCTGGTTTCACCATGTTACAGAGGTGCAAATTCTTGATACGTGAGAGACATGATCATTGATGGACTGATGTGTAATCGAGCGGGGACGTTATTTACATTAATTTCCAAGACTGAAAGCAATATTTGGTTGGGTCGGGGCATGGTCTTAAAATATAAGTAGCCAAGCTACATTTGGCTACTCGAGCTGCGAAAGTTTCATTCTCGGATACAAGGTAGGAGATGAGTTTCCGGATGCTGCGGACATTTGTCTCCAAATGTCCACAGCGGTACGCCAGCGGAATGTTCCCAAACGTAAAAAGACAGGATACCTTGAATTTATTGAGCTTCTCAAAACACTGCAATCCAATATTGCGCCTAGCGCTTCACTTCACACTAATTCTACTTCTCCCCGCAAATAAGTAGACAGAAAATGACATCCACGCAAATTACAAGTTGCCGCGGTAAGGACACTTTTGCCATGCTTCCCGCTTGCGCCAAGACGAAGGTGACGATGCCCTTTCCGCGTTGGGATGATGCCTTTCGCAACACCCACGGCATACCTATTGCCCACCTCCAATCCACACAGCATTCGCCACTTCTCGCTTCAGCCTCTGGGGACGCGCCAGCTCTGTAACAGCCCCCTAACCGTACCAAGAGCCTGAGCCGGCACAAGCAATCCCTGCGCTCTAGTTCCCACTAGTTCCACTCCAAGAGCCGATACCAGCACGCCGTTGGAAGCGCTGAATGTCGCCCGCCACAGTTGTCACAGAATCTCCACATTCCGCCCGCCACCACCTGACTTTACTCCTGCTTAATCCGAACGCAATCGACTCCCCCGCACCCGCCCCGCTTATACCCGCGACCAATTCACCCACCGGTATTCAAATCCAATCTCAATGCAGTTGAAAAGTCCAGCAGCGTATTTGATTTTGTCGTCGTGATCGGTTCCTGTAATCACATCCACCAGACCGTGCAAGCCAATCCTGTCCAGTTCCAAGCCCATGTCCGGGGTGCGTTGGCGCAAGGGTGTGTGATTGGAGTGATGGGATGGAGGACGAAGATGCTCCTTCAATGACTGCACATGCGCGTGCGAGTGTTACGGTGGGTCGGAGGTGTGTGTTGACGGGAGGTGGACGTTGGTGGGTGCTAGCACCCGGGTAGGCTTTGAAGTTTGGTATTGAGGGAGCTCCAGTCACGCCGGACCGCAAGGCAGCATCTGTATCAAGATCGAGATTCGCAAAGTGTAACAGCCCGGGTGACAGTAAGAGCAGTGTCAAAAATAGGCGGGGACGACGAATACCTCTCAGCGATCAAACACGTACCGAGCCACGATATCCGACGCTTCTCTCCCAGGTATTTACTTCCTTATAAAGACCCGCAACTGACTCGCCTCTGGCCGGCGAGCCCACACCTTAGACACCTGCGTAATCCCTCTCCGCGCCGCCCTCCCAATACCCTTCCTCCCGAGCCCAATCAGAGCGGCGGCAACATGTTTGGCCGTCCAGAGCGGTACGCGCGATGGGTGTGTGCTCCAGGAGGGAACTCCAGGGTGTGATTGGTTTCAGAGTCGGGTCTCCGCGTTCATACGAAGGTGCCGCGCTGGACTGCTGGTGGGAGCTTGACAACGGTGGCGAGAGAGGCACGGTCAGATCAGGAGACGGGCGAGCGCTGGAAAGGGGTTGAGGTGACAGCTACGTCGAAACAGTGAGCAGTCAGGCATCACAAATTCGGGGTCTCGCAATGCCAACCATTCACGCGCAGGTTCCCGTCTGTTCGACGTAAATATTATTGTCCGTATCTACTGCATATAAGTGAATTCCAGGGAAGAAAGGGAGGAGGACTGTTTGAAGTGCTAGGCGCTAGCGCGAAGATTGTGCCGTTCGGAATTGCATGCAAAGTCATTGGGTTTAACCAGGGCGGGGTATTACGTGACAATGAGTTCATCAGAGAAGGGGAGACACGCTTGCGAGAAGAGCGTGTTGGAGTTGCGTGCGCCGGGGTGGAGGAGAAGAGGAGCGAGAAGAGAGAAAGGTTGGGAACATTGAGGAATGTGGTGAAGGACCTCGAAGCCGTCCGGATGTTGGGTCATCGCCACATGAGAGGTTTCTTCAATTTTGTACGATTTTCGACACGTTCGCTGAAGCCACTACAAAACTCCCCAGCGTCGTCGCATTCGGACCCATCGTAGAGGAACAGCAGCATTCTCGGGGGTACAAGCCACGTCCTCAATGTTGTCCTCATGCTGGCCTGACTGATGCAGTCCGTCGTAACCACCCTCGCCTACATCCCCGTTCTCCTCATCCCTAACATCCCCATCAGCCTCTCTCGCGTCCTACTTCGCAGCGCCGTAGAGCCCACCCGCGCACGCTTCGCGATCGTTCCACCCGCCAGCAACGTGCTTGCCTTCTGACCTCTCCACCTCCAGCGTCCTGGGCTTCGGCGAGCCAAGCGACGTCGGCGACGGGGGTAGGGTGCACACGTCGATACCCTCGCCTTCACCCTCCCAGCATGAGCAGGACCTTCCCCTTCACCACGGGCGATCGATGGGCGACGTCCCCACCCCACCTCGGCATGTCCCCCGCCCAGGGCAGCACAATGCCCCTGCGCCCACCAAAGCTGTCCAACCTCGGCGTTCAGCAACAGCCACCAATGTCGCTCTGCTACGGGACTTGCCACCCGCCCGGATCATGGAGTTCCCCGCCGACCTTGTTCCGGAGGGGGAGACTTTCGAGGCAGGGAAGCCCCAAAGGGGGTGCGCGTGCCAATTTTCCGCGTGTATCAAAGACCGCGGCTCAGGCGGCTGCAGCCTTACAAACGCTGCAGCGGGGCTGAGTGGACGCGAAGGATTCGGATGATAGACTGCCGACACCGGGCAGGAGCGTTCCGAGTGTTCGTTGACGCCTGGCCTCTCGGAAGTGATCTGGCGCCTTCCGCGCCTGCACCGAGGGCAGCAGCAAGCGCAAAACCGAACGCGTGGGTTGAGGAGGCATCCTGGTCCCTCGGCCCCACGCTCTGGATGGGTTGGGTCGGGTCCGTCATCGTCTCTTGGCGTACCTGGTTTTGTACACGTCCACATCCCAAGCTCGCGCTCTCCCTTTACATCGTCGCACGGTCCCACACCTGCCGACCTTGTGGCGCTCCTGCACCCTCTTGCCCGAGCCGGGATACTGAACTTCACCGCCAACCCTTCTGCCCAACCCGCCAGCCTTCAATGCGCCACCACCAACACTCTATGCGACTTGTTTGCGGAATTGTCTCCCTCCATCACCAACATGCCGCACGCGTCTTGAACCATCCTCTCGCAGGGCTGTCCTTTTCCAGCTGTCGTACCGGTGAAGCCTTCCCCCCACCCTTAATTACCAACCGCGGGAAGCCTCTTGTTCCCCTCCCGTCCTCCCACCACCAACCGATGTCTTCGCCAACCTGCTGACATTTTACAGAGGAAGCGTTGCACGCATTCCTCCCCTCCCACTCTCGGCACCACCTGCGCGGTCGGTATTTGAAGCTCCCCGTGATACAAGCGCCGTCGCTCGCTCCCACCGTGGGCATCACCACGGGTTGGGCTCGACGCCGGCGCCCATCCTGGCGGAGAGCAGTAGAATAAAGAGTTTTTGGCAAGCGCCGGTGGACGTCTCCTCAAGGACAAGAGACCGAGCAGTTGGACCCACCGGCTCAGAGCACCGCTGACATGCGGCGTCGGGATGCCTGTGAGTCGTCGATATATCGTTCCGCCCCACACATCGTCCCATTCAACGTGATCATCGGTCAAACGCCCAGCCCACTTCAACACCATCCCCCGTCTCCTCCCAACGCCCCTTCCCACGCTTTTTTTCAGCGCCACCGGGGTGGAGCCTCGGCGGGATCGGGCGCCCACAGAAGACGGATTGCGGATGATCCGGGAGTGCAGGGAGCAGCAGGTGGGTCGGTGATGTACATACGCTCCTGGCGGTAGTGCGTACATCTCGTGCGTGCCTCCCCAGCGCCGCCCCCAGTGGTGAACCCCGCGTAAGGGTCGTTGGGGCCGCTTATAATGGAGCAACCCAGTAGGACAGTGGCAAGGCGGCATGTTAGAGTTTGTGATCGCATAGTGCGAGCACCACCCCGTAGGAGGAGGGGCGGGAGTGGTGGTGCACACTATCGTTGTCAACAGCGGGATGTGGCTTTCAGACCAGGCGCTTTGTGGCGGGAGTACTTTAGGTAGGCATCGGTGCATGGACGTTCCCGTACAAATTAGAAGCACAGCCCGTTGTTGTCCAACTCGTCGGCGAGCAAGCCACCCGAAAGGAGGACCGCAACCCCCGTACTTCCGCCAAGGCTCAAGTCCATGTCGACTCAATAATACTGAATTGGGTGTCACAGACGCCCACCGAGGCTTGGTGACTCACAACGACGATCGGGCGGGCGGGGGGAGTGCGACAACGCAAGACCAAAGTTCAGAAACCAAAGGATAGCCCCATGGGAGCGGGGAGCTAAGTGCTTAGTGTCGGGGACCGCGGGTGGGATAGCAGGGTGTGGGATCGTGACCTCAAGCTCCCCAAGTTGGATGGCATAAATCCGGATGAGTCCTTTGTTTCAGCACGGAAGTTTGTCGTGGGCACGCGGCGTCACCTTTAATCCCCCGTGCGGGTGCGCGAATGGCATGGCTTCCCAGCCGGTCAAGAAATCAATAGCGAGGGTGGATGGTGCTTGCACCTGTCAAAACGAATCGCCGCCACGAAAGAATGAAGAATGAGCATTGACCATGACGGAAAAAAGAAGTTATAGATGAGGAAGGAGCATGTTGAGCCCATTTGCTGGTTGCTTGAGTGTCTGTCTTCGTCAAGGTCACCTTTATTTTTTTCTCACTTCACAAACAGGACAAGATCTACCACACAACTTGGTCCCCTAATTCAAGCGATTACGTTGCATTAAACCTCATCAAAAAAAAAAAAAAAAAAAACATCAGCCAATGTGACCTCATTGGCAATTTTGAGGAACACATTCGAGAAACTGGACGCGAACTCAAGAACAA
This sequence comes from Gonapodya prolifera JEL478, assembly GCA_001574975.1. Classification (NCBI taxonomy): domain Eukaryota; kingdom Fungi; phylum Monoblepharomycota; class Monoblepharidomycetes; order Monoblepharidales; family Gonapodyaceae; genus Gonapodya; species Gonapodya prolifera. The sequence continues at coordinate 18,094 of KQ965814.1, forward strand.
AACTCTCGCGTACAAGTTCTACCTTTTGTGTTGATGGGTGAGGCAGTGGACAAACGTTACGTGCTGAACTCGTCAGCTGAATAGCACGTCTGACTTCTGAGTGCTTTGCAAGGTGCCTTACATACTTGATGACGCTTTATTTTGTCCGTCTTGGGACCATTAAATTGCTAATGGCCTCCTACTCAGACTTTGTCCCCATCGTGGCCGGCTTAGCGGTCGGACAAAACGTTGGCTAGTCGGTGCATTGGGCTCGTTTACTTCCACAATTCGGGGTCTGTTTGGGCGCGATTTAGTTAAACCTGGTTTGGGAGCGTTTACTTGTACTCAGTCCGTTCAAATATTAACGGCTTGACCATCGCGTTTGCTAGCTCGGCTTCACTGAACTTCAAACACGTACTTAGATTTCAAATCACCCTTTGACTAAGTGACCAAAGCAGGGCCCCCACCAACCGAACACAATTGATTCTCCTTGTTTCGACCATAGAAACGATATCGGATGACAAAAGCCGGAACGATTCCACAGGGGAAGGACGGAACGGGGAGAGATTCCGCTAGGAAAGCGGATAAAAAACATTGGTCCCGAAAAGAGGATGGTTGTCTCCTTGACTTGCTCTGCGAGAGTCGCAAGGATGCAAATGCAGCCAAGAATCGCTTCTCCAGTCAGCAGTGGACTCGGGTGATGGACAAGTTCCTCGAGCAGTTCCCTCAACCGACAATCTCCCAATACCAGTTCTCCAATCATGCGAAATTCCTGAAGAAAAAATTCGAAAACATTCAAGCGGCACGTGCTGAGCGTGGTTTGGGGTGGGACAGTACCTCATTCAGAATCACGGCGGCGGAGGGTGTTTGGACCCGTTTGAAGAAAGATGTAAGTAAACCGATCATGTTTCAGACAGAACGCCACGAAATTTAATCTAAGCGTGCTGATTTGAGAAAAGAATGCTGCAAAGTATGAAAAGTATCACCCTTTAAGAAAGGGTTGGCCACTTTACCCAAAGGCGTCGCTGCTTTACAAGGGCTACGTCATAGATGGCCGGAATGCCACAAGTGGCGAGGCCGATGCTCCTCTTTCCTTGGGAGATGGCTCTCCCAGTGCGAGCATAGAGAATATTGGCGCAGGGAAGATAGAGAGTAATGAAAAGTCCGGTAAGTCCAGTCACACATGTCTCCTGTTTGACTGCACAGCAAATGAATGTTCTCGCTACAATGTTTCACAGGGTACAACGCCAACAAAGCATACCAACCTTTTCCACCCACCCATATGTCTCCCACGCTCAATGCGCAACTCATCGAAGCTGTTGAATCTGGGAACGATACCGACGTGCAGCGGTTGATTGAGGCCGGGGCAAGTCCCAATGCACGCAAGAAGGTGACTATCAGGGCCAGAGTTTGGAATCCACTGGGTGGATTCGAGTGGAAAAAGGACAGTGTGAATTGCGAGAGTGCGCTGGTGCTTGCTGTGTTGCACAGTAGAGTTGAAATTGCCAGACTGTTGCTCGAAAAGGGTGCGATGGTTGATGGCGTCGTCAGATGGAAAATCTCGAACTGGTTCTGCGACCGTAATTGGACTTTGAAAGAGTGGCAGCAGGGGAGATGGATTTGGACATGTAGTTTCCCCTCTGTGCTTGCTCTGGGCATGGGACATGGCGGGAAGTGCACAAGCTGCTACGGATACTCAGGCGACATTCCAAACATGCATGGGAAACTCGATATCAGCCGGAGCGGTGGCACCCTCAAGCTCAAGCACCCGGTTCCGGTAGACGACATTTTTTCTGCACTCACCATTCACCCAAACATCGAGATCATTCGCCTTCTCCTGAAGTATGGTGCGCGCTTCACAGATGTCGAGCTTGCTGCTCTCCACAAAATCCCGAGTCAGAACTTTCTGAGCAATTTGGTAGCACAAAACTGCATTGCATCTCCGTGGTCAACTATCGGCATGCTGGTGCCTGGGACTGTGGCATATGCAGTCAAACACTTAACGCAGGAGAAATCAGGAGGGTAAGTTCATGTCTTATTTTTTTGGAAAATTCTAGTCAATGTTGGGCATTTCCGCGGGACCCTAGTCCATCGAGTCACGCCAGAAAAAAACGAAAAGCAGCGAGTGACACTGCCGAACTCCGAGCCCGCATAGCTTCATTGGACAAGGATAATGCATCCCTCCACCAACGTGAAACTCTCCTGCTTGAGGAGATTGCAGCGCTCCACGCCAGCAACTCCACCCTGCAATTGGAGAACAAGAAACTGCGATCTGATATCAGTGTTGGAGGTGGATCGAAGCGGAAGAGGCTTGGCGAGTAGCTTCACAACCTTCGTGGGTGTAGCGATTATTTCATTGTACTTATGGCTGCGGGTCTACAGTAAGTTAGAGCTTTCAAGAAGATTCAGCTCAAGGTCAATGGCAGTAGCGGTTTGCTGGTGGTCGCGTGGATGCAGTGGCCGCTAGAACTGTGACGGAGTGAGCTCAGGGAGTCCTTTTCGGCGCAAGGGTACCTCTCCGCCCCGCACGTGCTCACAACCGGTCACCACCACCACAATCCGTGACGCTCACACACTCCACGGGTCTATCCCGCGCACAATGACACCAGGGCGCTTCTTGTGTACGTCTACCCACCACCAACCCTTCCTCCCCGCTTTCCGACGCCAGCGCCATGGTGCTTTGTCTGCTGCGAAGGTCCCTGCCGCCACTATTTTCGCAGCAGACAATGCTTCCACCAGGAGTTGGCCTGTGTGGTTCCAGGGCAAAGGCTCAGGAAGCGCCTTCTTGCCCGCTGTGGCGGTGGGCTTGGCGGATGCGTGTCATGAGACAATGGTCTTGATTCCGCTCGCGGATGGGAACGAGGGGTGAGCGGCGTTTATGGCCGAGTTGGGAGGCGGCGACAAGGGTGGGAGAGCCGTGGGCGCGAAGGAGGCGAAGGATGTGAGAGATGGGAGGAAGGACCGGAAGGGGAGTTGGTTGAGCGAAGTGCGCTTCGCTTCTGGTGGAGGGCGGTACCATGCAGTGTGGTCGCGATGAAGTGCGGGCATGGGGAGTAAGAATGTGAGTGCTTGACGCGGTCAGCATGATGTGTGCAGACAGGGTGGGGAGGGGGGGGGAGGGGGAAGGTGGGGGGGGAGCAGCATTCTTAACCATGTTGGGTCGGGTTGCGATGGAGAGGGGAAATGGTACGATTACTGGAGGCATTACAGTGACGTTGCATAGTACGACTTCGGGACTGGGGAAGAGTGGCATATGGTCGGGGATTGCTCATGGGCAAATGCTACCATTTGTCGCGGAGCAGGCACAACCGGGAGCATGACTCCGGACACGGATCTAACAAGCAAACAGGCAACGTGGCTGTCGCCGCGTGAATGGCCGTGTTTATGGGTAGGAACTGGGCAGGATGCACCAACGCGCAAACTGACTGCAACCGGAAAGTCAGAAGTACCATCGGACCTTCGCACAGTCTTCCGGGTGGACGGTGGTACGTGACACAAGGGCTTTTGATGGGTACAGTAATGGCGTCTGTGGACCGGATGTCAGACAGTTGACATCGAGCGCACTTCGTGGTGCTGTTGAGTTCAATGAATTTTGGCGTGTCCATTTCGTCAGTGATTTAACTACGGTACATTGCTCTTCGCTTCGACAGGAAGTGGTGTTATCAGAGAAGTCGTAGCACCCTTGTTCTTTATTGAATTGAAAATATCTGTATTTCTCGGATCTGATCGCTTTCCTCCAGTGCCCATCGATTTACGCGCATTGAAAATAACTCTGGAGAGACGCCGAAAAGAAAAATGGCATTGGTGGAAAGAAATCAATATATGAAAAGGTGGTTGTTCTCTTTTTGAGTTACGGACAAAACTTCAATCGATTGATTCGAGACCATAAGACACGAACCAGCGTGTATCCTTTTCCACGCCCATTTTTACGAACCAATGGATCCTGTCGCTTGCCTGTACGTCGCCGATTCCTTCAGCTCGAGTCGGAGTTGTGTGTTGGCGATTTGGTGAGAGATTCCCTCGATTGTCAGCGTTTTGCGTATCGAATGTCATTGTCCGACTGTTTTTCTGTTTTCTTCTCCCTTTTGCGCGCGCCATTCTCCGTGAAGCTTCATATCCAGCTTGGCAACGACTTGTTGAACCGTAGAATGATCCCGCCCCAAATCCCGACATCGAATGAGTGCTGCGGCAAACGGAGCGCTCAAATGGAAACGGGGCACGTGAGTGGGACAATGGCGTGGAATCTCTACCTTTCATCGCACTCAAAGTCTGTTCAGTGCTCTATATGTTTGAATATCCTTCTCGTTGGGCGTCCTTCTTCTGAAACCGAGCCTCCCTCTGTGCCAACCGCTTTTCGACAGCGCCTCATGCCCTCGTTCCCAGTGTCGAGCCACGACTAGTTGCGAAATTTGGTAGAACGTGCCACGTGTCGGGACGCTTTGGAAATCGTGAACCGTATGGAGAGCCTCGCAAACGTGTCATCTAAGGCTGGCAAGGTGGGTTTGTGGGAGGCGGTGGGAGGATGCAATATTGGTGGTAAATTACGTTGGCACTACGACAACTTCCGTCGTGGACGGAGCGCAACGAGACGCGCAAAGCGTTTCGCGCCGTCCCTTGATGTGTGCAGTGCTGTCTATGAAGTCTGTATTGCTGAATGTTCTTCTTGCATTATCCATTGCACTCCTTCCACCACGATCTACCATCCTTCCTCCAACCCTGCCACAACCTTCCTCCCTCGTCTTTCACTCTTCTTTCATCGTTTAAAATGCTTCGACTTTCAGTTTCAACTTCCGCGCCAGTCCTGCACAATCGCCCTATTCTCTCCAGAGACTGTACCACCACCAGACTGCTCCAGGAGATATTCGAGCACTCTAACCGCTGTCTTCTCTACGCTCTCACAACGGTAGAAGGGGTGACAATCCTTTCGCACACACGGCGCCCTCCCACCGGTTCTCTGCCTCCCCAACTTATCTGCTGGGAGCGCCTTCTTGTCACCGCAGCCACCGACATGCCACCCCCTCTCAGAACCAAGAGCGCCTCTGTAAACCCGCGACCGGCTTGGGAACGGCTTGGGATCGGCCACAAGGGCGGTTTCAACACACCCCCGCATGGCACTCATCTGACCCAATCGGCTTTGCGCTGGGTCCGCGCAGCCGTCCTTCAGCCTGTACTGTGCCGTAGATCATGTAGCTCAATATCCTCTTGGGCACTTGCAGCACGCCCATTCCTCCCTGTGACACATGCGCGCCCTCCCCCAAACGTCAACGACCACCGAGTACCACTCCGGTTCTCATTTTCCCTCCCAACCGCTGGCCTCACCAAGGAAGGAATTATGGCTCATTTTCCTGAATGTGTCCCCTCCACTTCCCTTCCTGCCACCACCTTCCTCCGCAAGACACTCGAACGCCTTCCCTTCTCCTCACTGTGCGACGCCCCAGGCATACACCGACACTGCCACTGAGTGCGGCGCTCGCACTTGCGCAAAATAGAGACCTAGCTGGCATCTGGCGCCGTGACCATGCACTTAACCACTACCGGCACCTTGGCACCATGTCAACAGTGGAGGAGTGAACGGTGGAAGGGAGTGGGGCGTGGTCAGCGGGATAGCCGTGAAATTCGCATGGAAGGACAAAGAAGAGTCACGGATGGTGCGGGTGAGGAGGGGGGGNGAGGGGGGGGGTGCGAAGGTTCAGCGGGGAGGTAGGACTAACTGGAATTGTTGGGATGACACGGACGCGCAAGACTCGTGGAGACATGAGATACACCGGCTTCCTGGGCCGTGGCAAGGCACTGCGCATGCCTAAACCATGAAAACGCTTGAGGAAATGGAGCTCGGCAAGGGAGATCAGGTATGAGAGTCTCGTTGACGTGGAATCTCCATTTGACGTGAGATTCTAAGGTATACGCTTCAGTCCCTTTCTTGCGCTCTTCTTTCGCCGCTCTCCTCCTCATCTCCACTCTGTGGTCTCGAGTCGGCTGCGATAAACTGCACAAAACAGTCTTCGGTATGCCACGCCACACGTTACTCGGCTCAGCGCATCAAATCGTTGTTGGCTGACGATAGTCGATAACATCATTTTGCGCAAGTGGTGGAAGGGTGGATGCGACTGTGCTCGCAGCGTAGATTTCCTTTGTGGTCGGGGCACATGGCAACATGTGAGAAGTTGCGCACCGTTCATTCCTTGACGTGAGTAGTCTCTTGTTTTATCGCTGAATCGCGGCTCTTAACTGTTTCCCGTTTCTTTTAAAATTCCACCGTACCAACTCCATCCCCAACTCCATCCCTCCAAGGTACCGTCTTGAAACCCACTTATCACCCAACCTTCCCCGCCCGGCACTCACGTAGGAGAGCCTGAGAGGCGTAGCGGTCAAGTCCAGCACAACGTCCGCGGACTCTGCGCCCATCCACTAACGTATCCCCATGGCCATTCACAAAATCTCCAACCTTCCCCCTGCACCACACTTTCAATAACACGTGCGGCTACTGTTTTTTCACCCCCGACTCCCCGCTGCCACCTGCCTCCCTTCTCGATGCCACCAAAAACTTCTGCGGGATCTGTATGAGGCCTCGTACCCCTCCCCCGCGGACAGCCATACCCCGCCCTGAACCATCCTCTTGCTGGACTCTTCCGTTCTGCTGTGCTACCCGTGACGCCTCACCCCACAGGTATTGACGACCACCGCGGCCCTCCAACCGCGGAAGCCTCTTCGTTCCCATCCCGTCATCCCACCGGCTACCGACATCCCACCAGGAAGTGTTACACAGAGGAAGAGTTGCAATCAGTCCGGCCTCCTCTGCGCTGCACGCTCTCCACTGGACCCCACTTTGGCAATTTCTTCTCGACCTGTGCCCAACGCACGACGCCCCTCACTGACACCAGCGTACCGCGCGATATGGCGTCTGTACATGCGCGAAGGGGGGACGGCGTCGTCACCTTAGCATTGTGGACGTCCCTGCGATGCACACCACAACCTCGACCGCGCGACCACCGCGGGGCCCGGCGTACTGTCAAGGAGAGAGCACGGAGGATGAGATGGTGGAGCGTGATGGCGTTTTGCGGCGCAGCTAGATGGCAGAGAGGAAAGCGGGGACGGGGTGGGCGGTGCGATGCACGCAGTTATGGAACACAAGAGCCCGGATCCAAATCGGGACCATCACGGTGGTCGCGCGCTTCTCCCGTCCGACAGCACAGTAACCTGTTGAATAGTGTGAGCGCTATGACATCCACAAACGGAATCGGGG
>KQ965814.1:25432-110760 GCA_001574975.1 Gonapodya prolifera JEL478
CCGGTCGGCGCGCTCCCGCCACAACCCCGCGCCATGGCCTGCCGAGTGAAGTCAGCGGCATGCCATGTACGCGAGGGATTGGGGAGTGCGGGAGTGCGGGAGTGCGGGAGGAACCGAGAAGGGGAGCTGGTGACATGAGCCGTACTTTTACCGTGAAAGCACAGCCCCTGCCAAAGGTCCCCCACCTTTCCCCACCGCACCGCCCTGTGTGTTGTCAGGTGGGGTGAGCGGTATGACATGTGCGCGAGGGGTGAGGCATCGCGAGTTCGTTTGGGAAGTTTTGCCGATAGGGTTATCGTGGAGCCTTAAGTTGGGGGACACTTCAAACACCACGCTGTAGGACAATTAGGCTTTGCGCGGGGACTCAGGACGACAAATGGCAGGACGCTGTCAGCAGGCGCGGGAGATGGACTATGACACTGGATACGACTGCAACAAAGACAGGGAACGGTAGAAATGGGCGGTACTAAAATGGTGTGATTGTAGGAGATTACGGTGAGTGCAACGCGGAGCAAGGCGAGATGCACCAAGATACCAAAACAACCTTGGCAGTTGCCCCCTCCTCCGTTCACCGCGGTCGAAATTCGCTGCCTGCATCGCAAAGCCAAATTGAGGTTGTGGTTGTGTGTAGGGTGGACGTTGGGCCGAGTAACAATATCGGTAAACCTCGCGCAGTTCACCATCACCTCGGAAAGCTGGCGCACCCTCTCCCAACACCTCAAACGCTCCACGTGCCAAAATGCCGCCAGCGGTTGATGGAACGGTGGGGTGAGAAGGACGAGGGTGAAGTCGTGGGCGGGTCTGGTGCTGGAGTGGGACAGAGGGGAAACAACTAAAGTCAGAAACGGACGGGAGCGGCAGCTGGGGCACCTGGACCAATGCGCCCAGCAGGATATGACGCTAGAAAAGAGGGGGAATTGGAGCGCGAGTCTCACGTCACGCGCCCATTATGTTGGTGATTTGCGTCTGATGTGGCTCCGCGAACTGCACCTTCCTCCATATCCACTTTTGGAGACCTGGCGAGGGTGGGTAATGTGGCAGAATCTATTGGGATGAGGGAGGAAGTGGTATTGTCGGGTTGGCATGGAGGGGAACCACATTCTTCATTCTCGAACGACCTGACCTCTACTCAGTCACGAAACTATCATTCACTCCCCTGCAACGAAAGCGTGTGTGCCGTGCCTTCTTCTCCATCCCATTTCTGACATCAACGTACGTGGGTCGAAATGATCATGGGGTCTACATGATCAACTTCAAGTCGAGACACAACTCTGTTCTCTCATCCACATCGATTGGATTATACGCACGGTTTCCCCATATTCCCAAGAAAATATCTTTTTTTGCGAGAATGAATGCTGGGAGGTTCTTTGGCATAGGTGGTCTGGACTGTCGCGATACTACCGTCTTCATCGTGGTCTTCATGATTAGAGCTTACGATTATGTTCACCCCAAGCTATCCTTCAATCGTGACTTGGCCACTGTTTTCTTTGTTTTACTGCTGTCGCTGACTGGGCGACGTGTCCACTTCGCTTGCAGGCGGCTGAAGTTGTCAATTGGGGAACTCAAGTACAACCCCCGACTCACCTTTACAATGCTGATATTTTGGATGGAGATTAGGACTAAGAAGAGGTCGCTGTTCTTCCGGAGGGTGATGGTGGCGGGATGGTCACAGGTTGGGTCACAATGTGCAGCAGATAAAAAGTCAAAGAACGTCAAAACGATGGTGACTGGAACCGTGAAGTGAAGCCAAGATTGGTGGATTTCTTGGACATTCTCGCAACGCATAGGACAGGAGAGCGCTGACAAGTATATCGCACTTGCCGATCAAGTGAATTCAAACTCCAACGACAAAATTAATTTTTAACGAAGACGAGGCATGGGGAAGATGTTTCGCCAGAATTGCAATACCCGTGACTCTTCGCGCAGACTACCATTCTGGAACATGATTGGATTTCAATCTGGAGGACGAAGGAAGGAACAGTCGCAACCGCAAAAGTCATCTGGTCTCCCAAACTCGACAGAACAAGCTTTGCCGTCAAGTGGAAGACCGCTTACTTGAATCTTGGAATCCGGGAGCCGAATGAAAGGATTGGAAGTCTATGTGAACGATACCTCGGCGTGACGTGTGGAAGTCTCGTAAAAGCTTTCCCCAAGATCCTTACGACGCAAACAAACACCTTGTCTCTGCGCGGCGCTCAGCCCCCACCCTCGCCTGAAGCTTTGATTGCAGAATCTGAATGGGAGACAATCGGCAATGAAAATGTAGCGGACATTGTTTCTGCTGCTACCTCAGAAACAGGAGGGGTCCATGACTGCAAGGAGGACGTAGAATGGAGTGACGCTGCACGTTTGAATGCTGAACACTGACGTCAATCGCCCCAAAGTCTTCCACGACGTTCCGTGATACTCAATAGCTTCCCCCAACGTTGCCGTTGAGCAACTCTTGCCCCGTGGGAAGTGCACGGAGTGAGGAATCTTTTGTCGTGATTCAGATGCCGAATATCTTACATTGCTCCGAGACGTTTTGGTGAAGGCGAAGATGGTATGTTTGATTTCACCATCTGGTCACAACATATTCTCGCCATTTGTCTCTGTTGAAACTGTTCACTCCTCCAGTGTGCCGACTTGATATCGGCGTCAATTGTTGAAGACAGCGCAAACAGATGATTCGGGATGGCAGAAGAGTTGACCACCACTCAATGACACCGTTCTTCGCAATTTTGGACAAAGTGTTTTGTAAATAGATAACATAACGTACATTATATATATATACAAATTTTTTCTTACATGTGCGAATAAAACAGCACTCTTCACGACGAAGGTTTCAAATAATCAAGAAGAATGGCTTTACGTTCCCATGCGTCAGATTGTTGTGTCACACCAACATTCAGCAGGCGACTTGCACTCACCGAGAACCGCACACCCCCAGTAATTCATTCCGAGATAGTCCGTGTGACCCGGAATGAGCGAGAACTCGAGCGGCGACACAGAGTTGAAGCAGTACCAATTCTCCTCGCCAAGGGCGGGTGACGGACACTTGTAGATCGGAGCGGTCTGGCCCGGCGCGTCAACGTTGACAAAGTACTCTGTCCCGATATGCCTGTAAAACGTCGGCGCGACCTGGGCGAGGATCGCGGGGATGATGTCCTGGCGCTGGACGATGCGGTAGAAGGAGCCGTCGGCGAGCACGGGCAGCGTGGAGAGGTATTTGGCGAACACGTTGTTGACCGTGCGCGCGGGGGCGAAGGCGAAGGTCTCGATTTTGTACCCCTTGGCGAGAAGGCCCGGTCCGAAGTAGGGTACGTTGAGGTTTTGTTGGACTGGTGGGGAACAGGAATACGTCAGTCCATGTTTTGCAAACAATAAAAAAAAAGGGCTAAAGGGGGACATGAGAGACGACTTACTTGCGCCGAGGGAATGTCCTGTGAAAACGAGACGCTTGACCCATGGGTACTGTGGCAAGATAGTGTCTATCGCGCTCTGGATGGATGGGATGCCCGCTTCAAACAGGTTGAAGAAGCCAACGTGCACCGACGACAACAGCGGCGCGCCGGGGAACCTCTTTTGAATGTTGAACGTGGGAAGCAGCACAATGTCAGTTGCGGCATCCTGCAAGCTCTCGGTGCCCTGAATGGCAAACACGATTGTCGCGTTGTCTGGCTGCAGGGCCACAAAGCCCGAGTAGCTGTTTTGTCGCAGGGGGTTCTTGAGCACGCCGAGCACTTTGGTTCCCGCGGTGGTGGGGTCGCCGCAGATCGAATCGCAGTCCCAGCCCATGGAGAGACGCCCGACGTGGCACCCGGCGGCCCATGCATAGTGCGCTTGGAAGACCATCTTGGCACTGGGTGGGAGGTGCAAACGTTTTTTTTTATCAGGGATGGTGGTGGAGAAGCGGAGCTAAACCAAAAGGAGAACCGAATCGCGGACTACGCACGTCAGATCAGCATCGACAAGCGTCGCCCCGGCCTTGGAGTCAACGGTGTGCACCGCATTGGCAACATTATGAGCGCCAAAGAGGGCGACGAGAAGAACGGCGGCGACGGCGTGGCGGAGCATCGGATGCGTCCGATTGGGGCGATTGCAGGCGAGGAAGCGTCACCGCGAGTCCTTCGAGAGCGGATTCGAGTTCGCGCGTCTTTTGTTTGTGTCCCAGTCGGAGCAGCGCATTTGTCCGGCCCCGACAGGCCCAGGGCTGACTGTCTCCCGGCTTTGTTGGTTGCCTCTCCGGTCCCTGGCATTCCACGCAGGCACACACGCATACGCTGGCACCGTCATTCCCCCGCGACGAACGGAAAGAGGAGTGGACGAAAGCAGCAGGCGAGCCCGCGTGCAGTCCGTGGGCATCGCTGGTGCCACTCCGTTGTGTACAAAGGTGGTTTGATGTGCGCCCCTTTCCGTGAACCTAATACACCAAGATCACAATCACCCGCTATCGTGGGATGGGAATATTGGTACAGCCGGCACGTGAAATCAGAGTGCGCGAGTGTAATTGTTAGAATCTTCCGGTCTTCTGGTTCGCAGCTTCTCGCATCAACTCCGACGTCGGTTCCGATGAATCCGTTCCAATGAAAGCATTCGCGTGTATTCTACAACATATTAAAACATTCTATCACACTTCTAAGTCGTGCACGTGCCCATGCATAGGGCGAAACACAAAAGAAGAATGGGGTAATTGTGCACAATCCAATGTATAAACGCCTTCGAGGGCCAGGACGGCAAGTTAGACGGAACAAATGCAACCGGGAAAGGTCTAGCGTGCATACGTGGCGGATTTCGAGTGTCGCTTGGCCTTGCGAGTGGGGTGGGTAGGTACTGCATGTCCAATGTCCTCAAACATCGCCCATTCTTTTTCGACAAAAACCAAGCCGCGCCTCTTCTCTCCTCCACCAAAACTCCCAAACCAAAGACGCGTTCTCAACCACCGTCACTCGAGCGAGCTCCACAAATACCCCCCTCCGCGTTCGAACCCGTCCAGAATTAAGGGTTCCCGCCGTGGGTCATGGCAGCGCCTCTCTCCTTTACGCTCGGTTCAGATGTGAGAGAGACAGCAGTGCTGTCCAGGGGCGCGGCGTGGTGGGGCTCTTGTTGGACGAGCGACAGGTAGGTTCCCCAGCCTTGTTTGAACAGGAGCGGTTATGAAATAAAGGCGCGTCGTCCAGGGTGATTAAGAAGTAAGTGATACCGTGGTCTCAAAATGATGTCGCGCGAGACGTGGACAAGGTGACTCACCAAGACCAACCACATTCATCCACAACACTCTCAAATCCAGGGGCACGAATCGAAACGACACGAGTAGCGCCGCAGGCCACAGGACCCAATTCGCCACCAACGTGGGCCACGCCTCCCTCTCCACCTTTTTCTTAATCCTGTCCCACTCCCACCCTTGGTACAGCCCGTGGTACGTGAAGAACACGGCCACCGAGGCCGGCGCCATCGTGGTCTGGTCGATGGCCATCTTGAGCAGCGCCGAGCGGGCCGTCATGGACGGGCTTACGAGGCGGTCCAGCGTGATGTACCAGTAGTGCGTCACGGGGCCTGCGAAGAGGAAGCCGAACGAGGCCAGCCGGAGCGTGCGGGAGGGGGACCACCACGCCATGCGGGCATCAGAGTCACGGTGGTGCGATGGGGTGGAAGAGCCAGAGGTCGCGGATGCGTTATTGAATGGTGAAGGTTTGGTTGCCGCGCGGGATTCAATGGCCTGCGCGAGGACGTCACCGGCGGCGGCGATGGCGGATGCGGTGACGGCCTTTGTGGCGATAGGGCGGGTTTCGAGCAGGGTGAGGTAGCGGGAAAGGAGGGAATGAAACATGGTTGGGTTGTGTCGGGCGGGGAAAAGGACGTTTGTTCATTCAGGCAAGCCCCTCCAGTGAGGCAAGGTAACCTTTCATTGCCGGCGGCTTCATTTGACTGGTTTCCAGCATTGATTAATTGTACTTCAAAAATTCTACCTTGCATATTGCAGTTTTTAATTATTCTGGTGGCCTTTGGATGTGGTAACATTCGCGTCCTCTAATTTTGAGATAAGTATTATGTATCGTTTTCTTGCCTACAACTCACAAGTATTGGCACTCCCCGGTGCGTTATTGGCTTATGGATTCACAATTAGAATCGCGCAAGAATTTGGAACCGACGCCGAGCCGAAGTTCTTGCTCACCCATCGGCAACATCAACGCATCACGGACTCATCGTCACAAAATCAAATGGGATTCAAACGAATTGCAATCGCCGGAGCGTCTTCCGGTGAGTTGCAGTGCGTAGCATCGTAAAGCTCCAATTTCATAATCGCTCTGCAATTCCCAGTCGGCACACAAGGAGGTTGGTCGTGGGGCACAGGCACGGCCATCCTGCACGCGCTCGTCGATTTGAAACGGCAAGATCCCTCGATCTGGGACACGATCGTTGTCGTTTCGAGACTTGAATCGGTGCAGGTGAATCATCGATTCTCGACACGCGCTTGTGCTTCTGTGTTGGAACGTTTCTGGAATGTTTTTGTCCTCTCCTGCTCTCCTCCGCCCTCCTTGGCAGCGCTCTTCTACGGAGTTCGCCTTGTTGGCTCCGTTTGGCGTCGAGGTTCGGGGAGCAGACTACCAGTCCGTTGAATCGCTCCAGAAGGCAATCCAGGGAACGGAAATTGTGCTGTCTTGCATCGCGTGAGTCACAAGTAGACGAATTCAATGGCTCCAAAGTCTCGTACCCACACACTGACGCTGACCCAAACCCGCCTGTTGCACTCTCGCATCTCACACGAACCAACTACCAGAGGTCCCGCCGCCATCCCCACCCTCGCCTCCAACCTTTTGCGTGCCAGTGTCGCGACCGGAACTGTGCGCCGGTTCCTGCCCTCGGAGTACTCTTTCGACCTCGAAGCACCGCGTAATGCTCCACTCCTAGGAGACTACCATAAGAGGAAAGTGGAACACAGGCGTGACGTTGAGAAGAGCGGACTGGAGTGGACTTATGTCGTCACTGGTGAGTCATAGAATAACGCCCTCGAGAGGAGTTTTTTTAATATCTCGTTTGCCATCTTCCTATGTCTTTACCTCAACACATGCTCCTTTCTACCCGCGGCAACCTGCACCCAACACGTTCTGAAATACGTAATACCGCAGGCTCCTACCTCCGTCCACCTTCCTACATCGCCACCCTGACCACGCCCACTCCCACACGCCCTGTCCTCATCCGGCTCGACTTATCCACACCGCCGCCCTCAACGCTCGTTTCAGGCATCACGGTACCTGACGTCGCCCTCTACGTGGCCCGCTTAGTGACGGACCCCGATGAATCGTGGAGTCGCAACAAATGCGTGCGGTTTTTGGCGGACGAGTGGAGCCAGACGGGTGAAGTGGAGCTTGTGCGGGAGGTGTCGGGGAAACCGGTTGAGGTCGATTGGGTGGAGGAGAAGAATGTGAGTTCAATTTGGCAGCACATCGACGTGCCGCTGTCACACTTCTGTATGGTCCCTTTCACCTCCGTAACCGCCACACCCCAGGCCAGCTACTTTGCCCTCCAAGCTGCCAAGGGTCTCTACTGGGTCCCCAAGTCTGAGTGGGACTCCTCGAGGTACCCCGACGTGAAGCCCAGACGTTTGCGTGACGTCGTTGAGGAAGAGTGGAAGAGGGTGCAGTCCGCGTGATGTTATAGCTGTTTCTAGATATTGATTTGCTACAGTATGCAGTTGAAGAAATGGTGCCAATCTGCCGCCAATCAGCTTGGCCTTCTGTGGCCACTACGTTTACGTGACCACGTCGATCTTGTGACCCCCCGATCTCTCCTGCACTTCCCCTTCCACGCGCTAAACCGTCTCGCTACGCAGTCCGCCCCCTGCGCCACCGTCGAGATGCTCTCCGCGTACCTCGCTCTGCTCTCCTCCTATCCAATCCTTACCAAATCCACCACATCCGCCATTCTCGCCGCTTGTGGGGACCTCCTCGCACAAGTGCTGGAGAACTGGAACGCCTCGCGATCCATTTCTCTCGGCGAGGACGGACGGAGCTCCAGCCGACGACAATGCAGCTTTCCATTCACCTTCACCTTCGTCCGAACCCTTCGCCTGGCCTCGTACGGATTTTTCGTCGCGGCTCCAATGTCTCATTTCTGGTACATCATCCTGGATCATCTCGTGGGGCATGGGACGGACATCTCCGTGGCTCTCGCAAAAGTCGCCATCGACCAGATCCTCATGGCACCTTTTTCCGTGAACCTCTTCTTCACGTATCAAGGGCTGCTCCAAGGGTGGACCGCGCGGAGGATCCGAGCAACTCTGGCGAGGGACGTTTGGCCCACATTGGTGACCAGCTGGGCGGTGTGGCCGATTGTGCAGATGGTGTCCTTCATGTTCGTTCCGGCGGACTTGCGAGTATTGTGGGTGAACGTGATCGGACTAGGTGAGTTGTAGCTGCAGCCGTGTTCAGTCCCCACGCGCTGATAAACGTTTACTGTTATCACTAGGCTGGAACACTTACCTCTCCCTCGTGCAGCAGCGCGCAACTGAGAACGACCCAGTAGATCACATCGAACTCGAAATTGTTGAGCATACGGACGTGAAGGAAGACTCGGACATCAAAGTGGTCGTGGTGGTGCCAACATTGGCGGAAATGATTGACAAATTACGCGTGGTGACGAACCGATGATGTAAGACGCGCGGGGTGGACACGGAGTAGTGGTGGATTTTGAACAACTCAAATTGGCGTTTTCTCTTTCCTCTCTTTTGGCATTGTTTGTCTGTTTGTTCGTATTGCTTGGCTGATGACAGTTTTAGCAGAAATCAGAATTGTGAAGCATACACTGGGTAAAATAGATCACAACTCTCGCTGACAATTTCCTTCTGACTCTATTACATATAGACGTCTATTTATACAGGAAACAAATAATTGAGAGTTCGATGTACGTGCATATGACGTTGCACCAATATTTTTTCCCCACCACCGCTCTCCGACTCATCTCTCCCAATGAGACCGATCATACTCCCCGAATATTCCCCACCACCGCTCGCCTTGCCTTCCCCACGTTCTCCCGAACACCATCCCACACCCCCTCTGCCCACCACACAGTTTCCCACTTCCACCTCTCGGCCGCGCTTCGCCGGCGTCGGCGCCGTTCCTCCGCTCGATCTCTCCGTTCCTTTTCCCTCACCTCTCTGGGAAACCACGCCTTGACCACATTCCCCAGCGCCGCATCCCGCCTCCACCAGAACTCAGACCGCAAGTTGAACGGCGCCCTGCACAGAGGGCACGGCTGCGGTTGCGCTGTGACGCGGTCCTCGTAGTGGACCCACCAAGCCAGATACGAGGACGTCGCGGAGACCATCTTGTGATAAGTGGATATGCAGTGCATGCAGAAAGTGTGTTGACATCGTAAGGTGACGGGGTCGTGGAATGGGTAAAGGCAGATGGGACATGTGAGGGAGGGAGTGTCGGGTAAGAGCGGGGTGAGGACCGAGGCTAGGGCGGAATAGAGGGTGGTGGGAATAGAGTGTAGGTCGTGGGCAGTGGCGAGGGCGGAAGATGGGTTGGCCGCGACAGGAGCTCCGTGGGCCAAGTTAAGGCGGCGTGACATATTTACAAGGACGGTCGAGACGGAAATGGAGCTTGTGGAAAGCTCCGAAATGGATTTATCGAGAAGAACGAGTATGGCGAGTGATTTGGTGAGCTGGTCCGGCGGTGGAGCGTGTCCCTTGGTTCTCAAAATTGCAAGGTATTGCTCCAGTTTGAAGACCTCGGCAGGTCCAAGTGCTCTCGACAGGGGGACTTGTAGAGGTAGCTCCGAGGACTTAGATGAGTCAGTTCGACAACGCAGAGAGGCCAAGTACTCTTCCAGGAAATTTCTAAGAGAGTAGAGCGTAGATTCACGCAAGTGGAACGGAGATGTCTAGAGGAATTATTGGTGGTGATTTTTGACTTGGCGGTGCCAAGCTCGCCGAACGAAAACGTACAAGCACGGCCAAGTCATTCGCGGATTCCCGTATAATTTCCTTCAGGTCCGATGCACGCGATTGAAGTGATTCTCGATAACGTGTGGCCAGCTGAAAGATGTGAAGCGTCGGTTCAAACCTCTCCGCATCAGGAAACGAAACCACGGCACGACCCGGCTCCCGAGAGCAAAACCACACGCAAGGGTATTTTATCGACGTTTTCACGGGGCTCACCTTGTCTAGCTGTGCTCTTACTCGCTGTCCAGGAGGTCTTGGCTCCCCCGCATCTTCACCCAAACACAACGCCTGATCGCTCCCTCGACGGTCACGTTTGTAGGAGCGCCAGCACTCCGAGATGAGCACATCGTCCAACCGTGCAATCGCCGCCTTCGCGTGGTCGAAGCGTGCAGGCATCCGAGCGATAGGGCGCCGCGGATTACAAAAATGTGTCGGAGCTTCGGGTCCTCAGCGTACGGGATATCTCCAAGATCCGATGTTTGTCAGCGGCCGTCTCGCCGCCAGAGACTCCCAGTCTCCAGAAGACAGCGGGCAGTCCCATTGTCCTGTGTTTCGGGAGCGCAAAACGAACAAAGGAGCAATCATCTGCACACCCCTTCACACCAAAAGACCAAATTGATCATTCAAACATGGCATCAGAGCATACATTACACCAGCCCAATTACACTCCATTCGGTTCTAGGTACTTGAAACAAAAAAGCCAGGCCGGCTTACATGCCAACGTCCATCCTTGGGAATGGGCCTGAACCCTCATCGGTGGAGGCTCAAACCCATGGAACTTCGACGACCCTCTCGAAACGATCCACGCATAGCGGATCTCGCCACCAGCCTCCCGGCCCAAACCAAGCGCCTGGATGCGCAACACACTCCAAGAAAAGTTGCATATGGGAAAGCACGTTCACGATGACGACAACTGGACTCAAAACTCCTTGAACTGTGTTGCCGAACAAAAAAAAAACGCGGGGAGGAGTGTCGCGGGAGAGGATTACGGGTCGAATCAAAGAGAATAATAATGGCAAACCATTGCATATAAATCATCGCAATACCCAGATCAAATCAACGCACCTTATCCCGATACGGATCAGGTCCCGTCGCCTGGGGTCCATTGTACGGCTCGTAATCCTCCGGATAGCTATCAAAGTTCCCTTCCTTCGGGGGCAACCATGGCGCGGGGATTTGCTTCTTGATGAGCTTGTCCCACTCCAGGCCCGCGAACCACTTGTGGTTCATGATGTCCGCGGTGCCGTTGCGCAGGTTGCCGTACCGCTTGGACAAGTCTGCCGTGAGCAGCTTCTTGAGCAGGTCTTTGGCGTTGGGGTCGAAATGGCTCGGCCACTTGACCTTGCCCGCGAGAATTTTTTCGTACAGTTTGAAGTGGTCCTCGTCGTAGAAGGGAGGGTACCCGGCGAGCATCTCGAAGATGAGAATGCCCAGAGCGTACCAGTCCACGGCTTTGCCGTAACCCTTGGCTTGGATGATTTCGGGGGCCAAGTAGTCGGGCGTACCGCAGAGCGTCCAAGTCACATCCGGGACCTTCTTGCCGAAACCAAAATCAGTGATCTTGATGTGGCCGTCCGCGCCGATGAGAATGTTCTGTAAGTTGGATTAGTTGGGTCGGAACAAGACGGGACGCAGTTTGAGAGAACATCGAAGACAGAGAGGTGTCAGAAATCTCGAGTCCAACATAAAATCTCGTCACTCCTCTCCTACCTCGGGCTTTAAATCTCTGTACACAATGTCCCTCGCGTGCAAGTACTCGAACGCCAATATGACCTCGGCAGCATAGAAGCGGGCCACGTGGTTCGGAAAACGCTGGCGGTGGGTGGTTGGGAGGGGTGGATAAAGGAGAACGGAGTGTAAGGACGGAAGCGAAGACAGTATGGGAAAAGAATGCACCACGTCATTCATCTGAACCTTCTCCACACGCACACGGCAATCCCCTGCCTCGCGCTTTGCTCCGGCACAATTTCTCCATCCTTTTCCTTCATGCCCGCCCAAGGACATGGAAATTCATTTGCCACTCAAGTCCAAACGCATTCCTGTGCCAACCTAACTTCCTACCGTTCCGTCTCGACGTCCCCCCATCTCCCCACGCCCCCACCACCAGCTCTACTCACGCCACACCTCCTCAAATAGCTGAACAGCTCCCCTCCGGCCACATACTCCATGACAATGTACAAGTTGACACTATCCTGCCCCGTTCCGACCATGCGCACCAAGAACGGATGGTCGAGCACCTCCAGAATGGCCCTCTCGTTAACGGTATGCTCGACCTGCTTGAGCCGCACCACGTCCGTCTTGCGCAGCACCTTCATGGCCGCCCGGGTTTGCGTCGGGACGTACGTCACGAGGTGCACACGCCCAAACGACCCCGTGCCAAGCGTTTGGTGGATCTGGACGTCCTTGAGGTGGACCCGGGGTTTGGGACGGGGGCGCTGGTGCAGCATCCGGAATTGGTCAGAGACGTCCGGGGCGGCGTCGGTGGCCCCGGCACCCGCGGTTGGGGCAGGAGCAGGAGCTGTACCGGGAGCAGGCGAGGCAGAAGGGGCTGGCGGGGCTGCAGCAGTCGCGGGGGGTGCTGCGGAGGGTGTCTGCGCGTGGGTGGGAACGGGGGCCACAATAGGGGTGGGTGCGGCATCCGACCCGGGGGCCTTCTCAGCCGCTTCCCGCTGCTCCGCTCCCGTCCCTACAGCAGCGCTGTTCGTCGCTGGGGCATCGGGTGGCGCGGGGTGCAGGGTGGTCGTGGAGGGTCCTTGTGCGGTAGGGGCTGGCGAAGGTGAAGGTGTGGGAGACGAAGCCGGTACAGGGGCTGGGGAGGGTGAGGGTGAGCGCCGGTCCGCCGTAGCAGCTGGTTGTGCGCAATGCGTAGGGGGAGACGGGACGGGTGGGTGAGGGTTGGATGAGGTTCGGGTGGGTGGCGTAGGTTCCGATGAAGTCAACCGAGACGCAGGACGGATATAGTGTGTCAGGGATAGGAAGTCGTCGGTGAGGTGACGGCGAAGGGCGGGAACGGGAAAAGGGAGAGGAAAGGGGAGGAGTAGTCAGAACCGATGAACACGTGTGAAAAGATGGGATCGTGTGATGTGGCTCTTGCCCCCTTCCGCCATCCACACCGAAATTCCGATTGTCCACCACGTCAAAGCGATCCGTGCCGCCGTATCCGACGTTGAGAAATGTGAGTCGGGAGTCCAAGACGACCGTCTGTTTGTGCTTGACCACGTCTACATCATCCGACCCTCCGGAATCCACCTCCATCCAAGGCAGCGCGCAGATCCTTCAACGTCCCGAGGAGTGAGGATCTGTTGTGAGGGGGTCGGCCCATCCATGTCGGTCGCCATTCTGGTACTTCCCCCCCCGCTCCCCCCACCCTCTTCGGCGATCCCGTTCACTCCACTAGATCCACCCAGGCTTCCTCTGGTCGCCGGTATCCCCGGAACTTTTAACTTTTCCGCAGTCCAGGGACCGGTCGGCATCTGCATCCGGCTCCGAGTCGGCCACGTCAGGATCCGCACGGCGTGACACGGCGTCCGAGTCCGGTGGAACCGCATCCTGGCAGGTGCGCTTCGCGGCTCCATCGAGGCGACTCACTCTTTTGCGACGCCCTGTCCGGGGACTTATCCCTCGATTTGTGGTCGGAGTGGGATGGGGCGGGAGAGGGCGACGGAGAAGGAGGCTGCAGGGGAGTCGAAGTGGAGTGTTGTGTTGTAGATGGAGGCGGAGTGGGAGATTGGGATGGAGCGGGACGGGAAGGTGAAGGTGGGTTTGATGTGTGAGAGGTGTGGGACGGGGAGGGCGGGTTGGCAGGATGCGCATGTTGGGTGTGCGACGTCGTCGACGACTGCTGATGTGTTGTCGACGAGTGACCGTTCGAGCGAGACAAGGAGAGCGAGTTGAAGGTGGAATGTGGCTTTGCGTCTGATGGTGAGTGTGCAGACTTGTCGAGAGAATGTTTCTTTCCGGACACCGTTTCCTTGAGTTTGCGAATCATCTGCACGCAAACGTGTTTCGTGTGAGTGCGTGACGTATGCGTGTTTGCACGTGTGTGTCGTTGCGGGTGAATGACAGTTTGGGGATCGTCTTGCTTCTCGCTCCCCGCAGCACACATCCGCGTCTCCCTCCCTCCGTCCCGTCTCGAAGCCATCCTCCTCGTTTCATTCAGCACTCCTGTTCTTCTTCCTCTCGTCTCCTGCCCGCCTCCTCTTCTTGTGCTCTCCTCCCTCAACCCCTCCATCAAATCGCCGCTCACCTTGCCGCCCCTTCTCGCCGCACGCCCAGCCAATCGATCGATGAGTCTCAGTTCAAGCTCTCCTCTGCGCTCCGTCGATGCTGCTCTCCGTACGAGTTCGTCCCGTTGGGTGCAACCCTCGGTGCATCCCTCATGTGAGGCGCAGCACTCGGACATCTCGGTCCGGTTCGGCAACTTTGTCCAGCTGTCTTGCAAACGCTCTTCTTCTCCAATCCAGCGAATCTAATTCCAACTTTCTCCTTTCCGTAACTGCGCTACGCTGGAGCACATCTGAATTCTGGTGGAAAGGTTAGCGGTGGGTGTCTGTGTGACCTTCGTACTGAGGCAGCGAAGGCATTGACGGCGTCTGCTCAAGCGGGATGATTGATGGCTTGCATCACACAACGTACTTTCACGGAATTGATTGATTGGTGGAGCAGGATATCCGACGGATGGATCACCTTGTCAACGATCGCTTGCAATCGTGTAACAAGGAAACGAAATTCATGTCTTGCCCACCCTGACGATTGCATTGCAGAGGATGCAATTGATACTTTTACATGGCGGCTAATATTGCCCATGGGATCAATGTTGGATTTACCTTACGTACTTTACATCATTTCTAACATGTTGTTTCATCTGTACGTACGGCACGCACACCAGCGCACCTCTCACCGACCGCCCATCGATGCACAAGAACCACCTCCTGGAACACCTGCCCACCACGCACACCCGCACCCGCACTCCTTCCCAGCACTGCTTGCAAGTACCCCTTTGAGCGCCGCTTGGTACGTTCCCAACCCCGGGTGGGGTCACCCGCGCCCCCGCGTGACGTCCACTCTCGACCTTGACCCGCGCGCTTGTTTACCCTTCGCTGCCAGCTTCTTCTTCACGTTTGACCTACAGAGTGTCGAGCTTCGTAGCTAAGGGGGCCGTTTGCGGCGCCATAGGAGCTCTGGAAGACATAAGAAGCGGCGTTGGCTCCTGCCATGAGCTTGTGCGCCTGATATCGCCTGTGCCAAAAGTGCCGACGCGAAACTGGTGAGCCTGCACTGCCCCGTTGCCACCACATCACTACTCACCCTTGGGCTTCGTGGCGACCTTTGCCTTGAAATTGGAGGCGGGACGAAAATTCTGTTGTTCTCGACTTTGTCCTTGAGAATGTCAATGTACCGGTCCCGGGCAGCGAGCTGGCCCTCGGCTCTGCGTTAGGGGAAAATGACGCTCTGATCACGTCAAGTCGTGTTTGGAGTTCGGGGTGCGAAGGGACCAACCTTTGAAGCGCTTCTGCGGCTTTGATCGGTCCCTTTTGGTCTTGTTATGCCTATCAGCTGGCACAAAGGTTGCCAATATCCCTGCGTTTGGGGCTCCGCACCAGGGCCGGCGGCCAACGATCCCCCGTCTATCAACCTACGCTTGCACACTCTTGACCAGCTCTTTCCTACATTCGGCCAGCGCTGGTGACCTGTCCCAACGCTCTGGTTTCACCCGCTCGACTTTCACTTCTGCATCTGCGTCAGAGTTGCAACGCCTCTCGGGATATGTCACCGGCTCGTCCTTGACTTCTGCGTCTGTGTCACCGTTGAGAGACTCCTCGAGCTCGATCTTCACCCCATAGATGAAAGGCCACTCGAGCTTTATCTCGGGGTCGTCGGAGAGATCGACATCTTGTGGCGTCTGGGAGGTTGCTCCGTTGAGAAGCAAGCTTGACTCCGCTTCACGGCGTCGGGACCACTCCTCTGCAAGTGCACCCTCCAACTTGGTTCGAGCCCGCGGCTCCTTTTCCAATTGGGTCTCCACATGTCCTCTCGCCCGCCTCTCAGCTTCCAGCTCTGCCTCAGCTTTCGCTCTTGCTCGTTGCTCCGCGTCCCTTTGCGCTTCAGCACAAGCCCTCGCCTCTTTCCCTGCCTTTAGTTCCACCATCCCAGACATATTTTGTACTCTGGCAGAGAACAGCTCCCTCTCCACGGCCACCAGCTTCTCCCTTTCGTCCACAAGCTCGGCTTCCATGGCCCTCCTTCTCATTTCCTCCTCGAGGAGGTCGCACTCCGCCTGCACACGCCTCACCCTCTCGTCTCCCACCGTTCCGTGTCCCCAGAGGACCTGCTGCCATGGATCACCACTTGTTGCCCCAGCATTCTTGCTCTATTCTCACGTTCTACTTGCTCTGCCCCCTGCATCGACACCGTTTGGTGACATGAAGGTTGGCGCTGGACGTCAGGTCCGAGAGGCGCCATGGGGGGAACGTGTGCGTGTCCTGGTCGAAATCAGCTGTACCAGTGCGCTGCAATCGGTGACGGGTGGAATTCGTAAGTGGCGCGAAGATGATAGGGGTACCAACGGACATGAGTGCTATGAAGGCGGTATCATGAGAATACCAGCGCGCTATTTCCGAAAGTAGGGTTTGCGAACGAACCGTGGGTATTGATCACGTTTATCAGGTGGTCAGGGCGTGTCTCGAGCGGACGAGGATCACACTGGTGAATGTATCGAGATTAGAGATTGAATGAGAACGCGTATAAGCCTTTTCGATGCTGTGATGGCATTTGGAGCGAGATTCGCCTCCGTAGCGTCCGTCCAGTCTGAGTCAAACCGCCTGTCCGCTTAGACTTTCCCATCTCCAACCATCAGGCATTCCCTCCGAAGCCCGTGTCCCGATTCCAAAGCTCTCTATCGATTCGATGTAAGTGGACCGTCACCTGAAACTGGAGCAGTGGTGATGGTTGCGGCTTTTGATGAGCGGAGGATGGGTGAGCCTGCGAACAGGCTGGGGTCCAAATAAAGATTTAACACCCGCCAGACTACTCTCACCCCTTCAAGAGGGATCATTCGTTGGTAAATCGCTCATTCGGTAGGACGTTGGGGTGGGAATCGGTACCGAAACAGTTGGGTGCCGGAGAAGGTGCAAAGGAAATGACGTGAGAGCGATTGGTGTTCCATATCATCAAGTGGCGAACCACTTACAACACACAAATGACAGCAGATCAGAAGATTTTTATTTTATAGGAGGCTACTCTAATGACACCTGCGCCTCCACAATCTCAATTTCTCAAACGATCCCAATCAAAAATGTGTCGGTGCTGACGGCAGTGCAAGACCAGCCTGACGGTACACGACGTTGCAATTGTTCTTACACCACAAGTTCGAGGCACTATTTCCAAACGTGCACGTGTTCACGTACATCTTTTAAATCATGCGGCATAGTTATCATTGTGGCCAGGATTGTGAGAAGTCCATCACAACTCACTACGAGCATCTTGCACGTATCCAACGGAGAGGGCGCAAGAACTTGATTGCAGTTGCTCACACACCACGGGTTTGAAGCGCTGTTGCCGAATGTGCATGTGTTTTTGTATGCCTTGACACGGACCGTTTTAATGTGATGTGAAAAGAATGAGGCAACAGAGACAGCAAGCTCACAATGAGTGAATTGCACTTGTCAACGGGCGAAGGAGCCAGCAACTGTGCGCATCCCAACCAACAATAGGGGACTCCAGCCTGGTTGCCAAACTGGCAAGTGTTCTACATCGCGTGGGGCCTTGGTTATCACGGCCCAAAGGGGATTCCGCTCGCTCGCCAATCACCTTTGGTAAGTTCATACATGTGTTGATCTTGGCACTGTTGGGGTTGACCATAATCTGCACCGGCTGTCCATTGGCGTTAAGTGCGATTCCATCCCCCTTCACAATGCGTCGAGCTACTGGCATCATAAGCGACGATTTTCTTGGGGAAAGAGGGACGGGATTCAAGTTTAGCACGGTCCCCAAAACAACAAAATCATGATATCCGTGGTGAAACTCACGTCGGTGGAAATTTGATGCCTTTCGCCATGAGCATCGTGGTCACCTTTTGCTGCACGATGGGCTTGAACTCGTTGTTACCCACTGACGAAAACGTCTTCGTCACCACCTGCTTTACCGACTGCTTGAAGAAGGTCTGCAGCTGGGTTCGAACGGTGGTTGTCGCGGCATTTTCGGCAGCGGTCATTGCGGCTTCTTCGGCGGTGGTCATGGCAGCCTAAACAACGCAGAGTAAGGCGTTTTGCAGCGACTATGAGAAAAGGGGGGGAAAATGCTTTACACACCTCTGCAGCTGCCATTGTTGCACCCTTCCCAATGGCCTGGTTGAAGGCCTCTCTCCCTGCCTGCTTCACGATCGTGGAGATACTCTTCTCAACGGCAAACTTGGCAAATTGTTCCGAGGCGTTCTCCGCAATGATGTCTGCGGCTTCACCGGCGGCCTGTTGTTGTTGTGTGGACACGGCAAATAGGTGAGGAGTGCCACAGCACAAGTCAAGATGACTCCTTACGGCTTGAGCGACTCCCGTGGCTGCTTCCACTGCGATGTCGCCACCGAGGGAAGTGAGGATATTGCCAATCAAGGCACCGTCGACGCCGAGAAGTTCGGGCTGGAATACTGTGACGGCTGTGAGAGCGACGCCGAGAACAATTTCGACGATCTAGGAGAGATGTATCCGGCCCACCGAACAAGCAAACATGAGCGCCAATCCAAAACACCTCAAGTCACAGTGTCTCACCAATTCGGGGTGCATTTCTATGTAAGTTCCTGCGGCTTGTAGACCCTTTTGTACGTCATTGCCAAATGCATTGAGCGCAGGAACAGCTTGAGTGTCCCAGAAGGTCTGAAGGGCCGGGATGATCTGGTTGTTGAACTTTGGGAAACGTGAGAAGGCACCAAAGAGACAAAGTGGGGCGGAAACCAAACCCCTTACCTCCATCGATAGGCCCATGTATATGTCGGCCACCTTGGAACGGATGGTAGTGGCGACTTTATTCTGGAAACCCTCGAGAGTCTTTTCCGCGTCGATGATGTCACGGCCGATCTGGAATGCCACGTCTTGGATGAGGAACTCGGCGGTGTAGATTCCCGCGGTGATATCCTGCACGGCTTGCATGAAAAACTTCTCGGCGGGAATGATGATGACTTGGTTGACAGTTGCTGCGTTTGGGACAGAGCGCGTCTACAATACAATCAGGCGATCGGGACGTGGAGATGGTTTCTCTCACCTGCTGCGTTCGCGAAGAATTGCTCTGCGGGCATGATAACCGCCATGTCGATGCGCATGCCAAGCGTGTTAAAGAAGTTGGCGATGTCGCCGAACACGTCACGGCGGTGCAGGTGGTGCGACGTGAGCGCGGGCGCATTCTACGTCAAATTAAGGGGACAAGTTTGTGAGCTTGCGATGATTAGTCAAAGAGAGCTCTCACTCACGGCAACAGGGTCACTTGTTTTGAACGTGAGAGCTCGATGGGCAGGGAGGGTAGAAGCAAAGCTGGCCGATAAGAGGAGTAGAGCAAGTACGATCGAGGTTGTTGCGCTGGCTTCTGGGTGAGTGTGAGTGAGTAGAGGGAGTTGGGCGATGAGGTTGGAATGATCGTGAGAGCAAGTGGAACGTGAGTGACGTTATTCCGAGCCGCCGCTCGTCTTGCAGAACACTCACTGGGATGGGAACGCATTGTGATCAAACTTGTGAAAGAATGAATTGAAGGAGAAGTCCTTTGGTGCCTTTATGAATGATTCAGAATATCGTGCCAAGCGTCCAGCTGCGTGGGTGACATCGCCACACTGCTTGGCAAGGAGCCCGCCCCCACCGCACCACATCGACGAACCATTCCACAACCAATAACGTAAAACTCTGTTGAGAAGCACCTAAGCAGCCCCCGGAATTCTCGACTGTACGCCGCAATATGTTTTGAAATGTCTACTTCACATAGTCCTCGACTGCATCTGGAACAGCTGACCATCATCATTGTAATCAATAGTACCCCGCACGTGCGGATGTCAGGGGAAGGTTCGGGAACGAGACTCCATTTTGTGCCCATGAGCAGTCCCCATTCTTATCTGTGCCAAAGCATACATCATTGCTCAAGATTGGCAAAAACCAAGAGGTCTAGGCCAACGGAGGGACTTGACGGGACAGGACACAAAGTTCCAAGACGAAGATTAAGGTCGGCAGCCGCATATTTCTTTTGTACATCCACACACAAATACCAAGCGATCCAATATCCGCCCTCACCATCTACGTTACATTCTGCTCCGGGGCATCCGCAAATGCAATATCTCAGCACTCCCCATCGCCCGCCCACGGTTTAATAAAATAGCGATACCATGTTTCCAAAATCGGTGCACCTATCGCCAGGCCCCACCGCCACACAAACCTGGCTCTTCCGCCAAAGAGGTAATTGGAGAACAAGATGGGCATGAAGATTGGCACGCCGAGGAGCATCATCAGGAAGCGCGCCAGGCGCAGTCGCAGGGTGTTTGGGGGGTCGTAGAAGCGCAAGGTGGCGAGGTGGGATTGGTACAGTTTGGGAAGGTCTGGGTGGAGGTGGAGCGGAAGTCGTGATGTAAGCATCGTAGCAAGACGGAAGCAAAGAAAAAGCAGAAAACTCACGGTGTTCTCTGGCGCCCTCGCACAGCAGCCCCCAGTACCGTCGGGAGCACGTCACGTGATGTTTCAGGTCTTTCTCTCGGAACGTGAGCGTCAGCGCGTTGGGCACCACGAAGCGCCGTGCTGTTCCATCGCCGGAACCTAATCCAATCGCCGCTTTGGACGCCTCCATTATCGTACGCTGCGTCCCGGCGCTCATTCGTACAGGCGGGAACACCGACGACACGACGGGCACAACGGCGCGAGGCTGTGGGCCGGCTTCCGCCTCGGGTAGCTCGTCGGCCTGCTGGTTCGCCGGTACTTCGTCCAGGATGACCTCTGCTGGCGCGGCGACGGTGTAGTATCCAAAGTCCGGGTCGCCACCCCCGCCCTCGGTGCGGACGATTTGGATGTAGTCGGCTTGGGTGATGTAGTGGAGGACCCCGTGGACGGGGGGAGTGTTTGGGGGGAGAGAGGGGCACGATCCGGCGGGCTCAATGGTACCCATGCCAGGCTGACGTCGTGGGTGGGGTTGCGGGAAGGGGGAAGGGTAGGGGGGCAGGTGACGGGGCTCTTTAAGCTTGGTTTTCGGTGTACCTTCACTTGCCACCTTTATTCCATCGTCCCGCTTCCGCAAATACGGACGCTTCGGCTCGATTCTGACCTCGTAAGTGTCGTTGCCACGTAACTCCAACCTCATGCGCTCCGTCGATCGGAAAGTGTTACACGAACTTGCGCATGCTTCTCAGTGAAGGATACACCTCCCCAAATTCCTTAAATACAAACACGTCGCCTCGAGTCTGCCTCCGTTCGCGTCTCGGCCATGTAATCTTTCCAACGTCATGCCCTCTGGTGACTGAAATGGGTTTCGTGTACAAGCTGCTACCTACCTCGATGTACTTGAGCGGACCAGGGATATGGAATGTGAGATTCCACCCATCGAGCCGAGCAGGATACGATGCCAGGGGAAAGACCTTTCGTCTCCCGCTGAGCACCTTGCAGTTCACTGTGGTAAGGCGATGAAGGCGAATCAGGATCAGAATGAGACGATGATTCACCGAATCGGAAAGACCAAGGAGGCAATGACGCACTGTTTGATCCGTATGCAAAATACCAGACATTTCCGCTGCAAAAAACCGTCGGGGTTGTCGGAAAGGAGGCCGGAAGGGGCAGAGGAGACGACGAAGTAGACGAGATTAGAGAGCCAGTGAAGCATGGAACGCCAGACATGCCACGCACTCAGCGTCGGTGTTGTCTTCGATGACCTGCATTGCGGGACAGCGCAGAGATGGGACGGCGACGTTGCGTTTTGTAATACTTGTGGTTGGGTTTCCCCACCCAACACAGTGACACGCCCGGAACTTCAAATTTATCCACGCAGCGTAAACAAGTTGAATCTGCCGAATTCATTTGCTACTCTGGCAGTTGTTTGCTAGTACTAGAATGCTCCCAAAATGCTCAAATGGCTCAAAAATTGCTCAGATGTCAAATGCAAAGTTCAAAGCTCGTACCGCGGCATGGCCACTCCCAGCCCCTGCAGCTTCTCACCCACACTCTTCTGCAGCACACCCATTCGTCGCCCAATCAACGTCACCCGCGACTCGGCCGCTTCCCCAGCCTCCTTGGCACTCCGCTTCACGTCCAATTCGCGCGCTCCGACGCCCTGCACCACAACCGTATCCCACCCTCCTCCTCCCCCATCACGCGGTACAGTCAGCACTCCCTTGACGCGCAAGATGCGTCCCGGATAGTCCCTGTGGAGTCCCCGCACCAACTCCGTCACACCTTCCAGCGTAACGGGTCCTTTGTGGAACAGAGCGATATGATCAATGTCCGGGTCGTGCGCCCGTTTTGACACGGCACAACCTCCACCGTCGCCCACACGACCCAGCGTTGACGCCCCAAGAAGAACCGCCACGTCCACCTCAGAGAACCGCGCGCGGACCCGCTCTGCTCGCGGGTTCAGCTCTGCCACGGCGCGCTCGACGTCGTCAGCCTCGGCGACTGTCCCCACAAGATCCATCTTGTTCAGAATGACGAGGTCGGCGTGAACGACTTGTTCCCGTGCTTCGTTCTTATATGATCGGTCGTCGGGTTTGTCTTCGTCCTCGCTGCCACTCTGACGCCGAGACACGACAACGTCCTCGCCGCCACCGGCAAGTCGGCCCAGAAAAAGCGGCGTATCCACCACCGTGACCACTCTGCAAATTGCACGTCAAAAGAGCTCTTCACCGACGACCACAACATTCGCGTCTCACCAAACCCGACTGACATCTACACACCTGGCCACTTCGAAATGTTCCGCAATGTCTGGCCTGCCGGTGACAAGCTCCACAATCGGGCCGGGATCAGCCAATCCGGTTGTCTCAAGCACGACCCAATCCACCTTCTTCCCCCTCTCCCGAGTACCATTCGCGCCGTTTTCATCGATACCATCCTCACTTTCGTCCTTGTCCTGCTGCCCAGCGGCGATTTTGCCCAACACCCGCACCAACTCCCACGAGGAACTGCAACACACGCAGCCGAACCCGAACTCGTAAATCTCCTCGACGCGCGCCTGCACGGCAGGTTGCAGCCCACCGTCGAGCTCGTGCTCGACCAGCCCGAAATTCGACGCGAATTCGTTCTCGATCACGACAATGTTCAGCTCCGACGAGGGAAGTTGGCGGATCAGGTCGTTGAGAAGCGTTGTTTTGCCGGCGCCGAGGAAGCCGGTGAGGATCAGTAACGGGATCCGCATCGAGATGGAGTCAATGTTCACAGGAGTCAATGTTCACAGGAGTTCTAGTGATGAAATGATGTTGAACGGCTAAAATTTGTTTATTCACATTATGTAATAACCACTTCACGCTTAGTGGCTGATTCGGAGCTGCTTCCTCATTTCCACTTCCTTCTTCTTGTACTGTAAAAGAAAAAACAAAGAACGGTGTCAGTATGGTGCTCCTCTCCTTTCCCCCACACTGCTGCACAAGTTAACTCACCCCGTCGTGCTTGGCCCTGATGGCCGCCGCGTTTTTCAGCTCCGTCCGCGCCAGCTGCGCCGCGTGGGCCTCGTCCGGCCCGTCCGCGAATCGCAGGGTGCGCATGCCACCGTACATGTGCGCCAGCTCGGTGCTCTGCGAGATACCCAACCCACCGTGCACCTGGATGGCCGAGTCGATAACCTCGCAAATGATTTGAGGGACCGCGACTTTCGCCCTACAAGAGCGGAAAGGTGTTTGAGTCGATTTCGGGGTGAACGGAAGGGACCTGCAAAACTCACATCGCGATTTCACGAGCCGCAGCTTTGTAGCCCTTCTTGTCCATCGCCATCGCAGCGGCGTACACGAGGTGCTTGCACATTTCCAGCTTGATGCGGCACTGGGCAATGTCCCATTGGATCTTGCCGTGCTCGCCCTTGAGCTTACCGAAGGGGCGCTTCTTGGGGTTTGTAGCTTCAAGGAGCATAAGTTCCTGAGAGGATTTTTCGACGGAGGTTTAACGTTGAGCCCGGCTCGAAACAATGGAATCGACTTACGATGGCCCTCTCGCCTTGACCCAAACTCCTCATGCAGTGGTGGATGCGTCCTCCACCAAGACGGCCCTGCAGAACGGCGAATCCCTTGCCCTCGCCGAGCACAACGTTCTCGACGGGAACCTTGACGTCCTGGAAGAGGAGCTCATCGTGACCTCCAGGGGCGTGGTCGTAACCGAAAACACTGAGGTGACGGACGACGGTAAGTCCGGGTATCCCGGTCTTGGGCTTCTCGATCTGAAGAGCGGCGACGGATTAATACCAAGATCCCAAGAACGGTCTATGACAGCAAACACTCACGAGAACGACAGTGTGTTGTCCGTGTCGGCCTCCCTCACCGCCGGTCTTTCCGACGAGAATCAAAAGACGGCAATCGGGGTGGGAGAAGTTGGAAATCCAGTGCTTGCGACCTGGAGACAAGGAGGTCGCTCAGCGCAGCATACTTCGAATAAGAAACAGGTGTTGCAACCAACCGTTGATGATGTAGTGCTTTCCATCAGCCGATTTGGTCATGGAAGTAGCAATGTTGGTGGCGTCACTGGAAGCGACATCGGGGTCGGTCTTGAAGCAAGTCGAGTGGACTCAATACTTTGGACAAGACAGGAAAATGTAGTACAATTAATTACCATCACGAAGGCACTTCGAATCTGTCGGAAAAAGATTTCGTTGATGTCAGTATGTTTCGAGGCGTTCACCTCCGAGACAGCACCCACCTCGGCGTTCATAAGAGGCTTGAGCCACTTTTCCTTTTGAGCGGGAGTACCGAACATGGCCAGCACCTCCATGTTGCCTGTACAAGGAGGGTTTCCAATCTGTTGCGCTCGGCTGTGGGTCAACGGTCATAGACTTACCAGTGTCTTAAAATTTCATAAAATGCGTTGCGGAAATGGAGCGAACGGGGCGTGCAGTAAAATGTTATCACAACCGGAACCTAGTCTGGGAGAAGCCATCATGACTCACCTGGGGCGGCGCAGTTGGTGGCGATTGGCGCGAGCGAGGCACGGCCGAAAATTTCGCAGATGACGGAATACTCCATGATGGAGAGGTGGGCTTTGGAGATTTCGGGACCGTATTCCTCCTGATGAGATTTCGGAGATGCCATCAACACGTTTCAGGTTGTGTCGGAACCGAACAGGGGTCTTCGGAAACGTGTTTCTCGCCAACTCACAGTCAAAAACAGGTTCCAGAGGCCAAGTGCTCTCGCCTTCTTCTGGAGTTCCTTGACGATTGGGGGAACGAAGTTCCACCGGTCGGGAGCAGCGGCCATTTGGGCACCGTAAATCTCCTCGGCAGGGATGCACTCATTCTGAAGAGCAGGAAACGCGGGGTGTTGGGAAATGGTCAAAGACAATGAATGACTGCGCTTCACCCGTGGGGCAACTTTGCGGTGACACGACAACACACCTCGACGAAGTCCACTGCAAGCTGGTAAATGCGCTTCGCGTGGTCCCGCAGGGGGAGCACATCGACGGCGCTGATAATTTTCGACATTTTGTTGGAAAGACACAGAGTTGAGCTGGAATCCGAATTCGGCAGCCGGTAGATAACTTCGGACTCTTTTCGGCCGACCGGCATGTCAAAATATTTTGTAAAATAAGAGCAACCCTGGATTCATCCGTTCCCCAAAAAAGCGGATCACAATTTCGTACTCTTCGTTTTCACGAGATAGAATGATTTGTTAACATATGGTACAATGCTGTACTCGCATGGACAAACTGCCGCCCTCATTTCTCATTACACACCGTCTCACCTGTCTCACCACAGTCACAGTTTCGCCGCAGCTCGGGCCCTTTCCGCCGCTTCTTCCTCGTCGAGCCTCTTTATCGCCACGTCAGATGGCAGCAAGTCCACTTTGCCAAGCCCGCTCCCGCCATCTACGGGAATTACCGTCCCCAGGAAGTGAGCCGACGCACGTGACACCATGAACAGGATGGTTCTTGAAACAATTTAATGAGAAAAACGATGAGGATGAAGCCGAGGGTAAGTGAACACCGCGAGGCTTACCCAGCAATGTCCTCCGGCGACGCAACTTTCCCAGTGGGTTGCTTCGCGATGGTGGATTCAGTGGCGGTGATAGCCCCAGGAGCCATGCAGTTGACAGTAATAAAGCGTCTGGGATTGACACAAAATGGTTACAATTGCAAAGGCGTGCAGCTGTTGAAGAAGAGAAACCTACTTGGCAAGCATTAACGCGAGATTGCGAGTCATCTGGAGGACCGCCGCTTGAGATGCCCAGAAACTGGGGGTAGTTTGAGGTGATGAAGTAAGGTACGTAGGGTGATATGTGTTAAAGTCGTGATTAAACCCACCCAGGTGCGACGTTCCCTTTGGCATCTTGACCCCTGCCAGCCACTCCTTCGACCGAGCCAATGGTTATGACACGGGCAGGGTCGTCGACTCCTCGGGAGCCGCGTTCGAGGAGGGACTCCCTGTGGTATTGTCATCAAAAACTTGGTGGCCTTCCTGAAGTTCGAACTTTAAACGCACATTGCGACAGTGAGGTAGTATACGGATTTCACGTTGAGAGAGAAGATGCCGTCGAAACTTTCAAGCTGAGGTCGACTGAAGGTGAACACCATGAGACTTCATTGCGTAAAGCAAGTACTCACTTCGGGAGCTGTATGCATGTGTCCGGACCATCGCTGAGCTGTTTCATCCGAGCGGCAACGGCCAAATTCGCTCAGTTTCCATTCTCAGCCAATTTATAACGTCCACTAACCCGCAGCGTGGATCAAAATGTGCACCTCCTTTTCACGGCGCCGAAGTTCCCTCGCAAGGGCATCGCATTGGGCTTTTGTGCCAAGACGTTGAGCAAGGCTGCGAAAAGCCACAGATTGAGGATGGCTTGTCAGCGATTGGAGAGGAATCGTAGCCAAAGAACGCACCCAATACATTGACCACCGTTCACCCCGCCGTACACCCGGTTGACCTCTTCCACGACATCGTCAATGCGCGCCTTGTTGCGGGATGTGATGTATACGCGAGCGCCGTTGCATACGAGCGCCTGGGCAAAGACTGGTGGTTGCCATTAATTAAGAGTATGGTGGAGGATGGTGAAGTGAACAAACGAACTCTTCCCGATGCCCGTGGCTGTTTCCAAGGGGAGAACGATGAATTCGAAGGCAAATCGTGACTGATAAAACGGCTCTTACCTCCTCCGCTGAGTGGGGTATGAGTGTCAAGATTTATCGGGGTTCGCACCAGTTAGACTGGGACGCTTGAGCGAACCGAGAAACAGAAAGCTGACTCACGTTATGAGTGCAACCTTGCCGCTGATGTCAAAGAGATCCGCCGAGAGGAATTTCTCATCCGCGTAAGATTCCGTGCCCGTTGGAACAGATTTTTCAGCCGGCATTTGGTTTCCGGGGACTGATCGATGAAATTCGAGAAAGAAGATGGATCGTTGCAGTGAAGGCCGGGCTGTTTAATTCCGAGAGATGAGAACTTGGTTGGATCTTGTGTCGTGAGTTGGTGGATGGCAGCCGAAGTCGGTGTCCGAGGCAAGGTTGCAAACTTTCGTTACACTTCCAGATTTGAACACATTCGACGTATAGAAAAAGCAGCAAGGTGTTGTCCAGATGGCCTACAATAATAGCAGTTTCCTGGGGAACTGAAAGCTCACAAAGCACCACAGCCAACACCACGAATAATAGAAAGGACAAGTTAGTTGAGGACGAGAGAATTGGCGAGACCACATAAAAGGATTCCCACTGACTATAAATCGATGAATGACTCAAAGCGACCACAGCAGCGACCGAACAGTCATCTCTTCGATATAAACTGAACAGTGTCATTAATCATTATTCATTGGGAACATTTGTGTGTCATGTTCCAAAAATGTGTATCCGGCAGGGCAGGCAACGTGCGCCAAGGCAAACCGTTCGAGTTGGTGGCGGGAGGGCAAATAATACCTCCAATCCTTTGCAATGGCAGAATCGCCATCCCCATCTCCACCTCGATTTACGGGGGATCTGATCCTCCTTGGATTCCATGGTGCGATC
The DNA here is from genome assembly GCA_001574975.1 of Gonapodya prolifera JEL478. NCBI lineage: Eukaryota > Fungi > Monoblepharomycota > Monoblepharidomycetes > Monoblepharidales > Gonapodyaceae > Gonapodya > Gonapodya prolifera. The sequence continues at coordinate 53,492 of KQ965814.1, forward strand.
CGCTGACGGGGACTATCTCTCATTGTTAACTCTCTGACCTTGGTCGCGATATCGCCATGAAGGTGCTCTGCCCACCGTCACTTATCTTTTCCTCACTCCGATCGCGATTCTTGTGATGCGATATCGACTCGCTGGGAGTCTCACCCGGACTTGGCATCAGTCAGTGTTGTCAGCTTGTTGGCCAAGCCAAAAACGCATTCATTTGGGCAAATACGTGTATTTTCTTGATGAATCTATAGGCACACGATGATTTTTGCGGCGGCGATTACGGTGCTTTTCTGGATCGTTGCGATAGTCTCCGTCTCGATCCACGGAAGGTACGGAAAGGGGAAAAGGAAAGGAGGATTAGCACTCACCAAAAACCACATACCCTGGAACTCGTCAGTTCACACTTTAGCAACCGTCACGCATTCTGGGGCACATTCATGGTCTTCTACTTGCCCGTACAGCTCCTCGCAGGCTTCTCGCTCAGGTTAGAAATTTGGAACAAGCCAAGGGCAAGGGAAGCCGTCCTCGTAAGTGACGATTGATCATTACGCTCGAAACTGCTGTGAACAGTTCTCTTGGGCCACACAGTGGATCCACAGAATAGGGGGATTCAGCTTCCAGCTCCTCGCAATTTACGTTCTCAGCTTGGGGGTCTCTTCCTTTAAATCTCGCCTGGGAGTGGACGTTGGAAGATTGGCTGTGAGTTCCCTCTCATGCTACTCGTGCATATAACACCCAATGACCTTTGTATTTCCCCCAACACCCCTCATCAGGATGCTTTCGAGTACACCCGAAACATTGTGGTCATTCTGTTCTTCCTCGCTTGTTTCCTACTCGACGGCATCGGTGTTGTTGTAGCACCTGAGATGCGCGACGCGATGGAAACACCTGTTCCTGAAACATTACCTCGGCCAACAAAGCAAGACCCAGAGGCCGCGCAGACTGAGCGCATTGAACCAACCGAAACTACGCCACTCATCGACTCTGGGAGTCAACCTGAAACGAGGCCTCGGAACTTTGTAGATTCGGCACCGCAGGCGTCACCTATTGCGCCAGTTGTCCCACCATTTGTCCCACCAGTAGTGGCTCCGGCGACGGAAGCTGAGCCGGAACTTGGCGACGGTTAACTGCAAAATGTGTTCTTCTCAATTGGGAGATATCCTCAAATTCCTATTGCCGCTACCAAGTCATCGTAACCTGAGAAAAGCTTAACTATTTACATGCAATGTGACCTCGATTCGATGTATCAATTTTTATCATCGACCGGTCGTGACCGCGGTTTGGGACTTTGTCTGAGGGCGGGTTCACTCAACCTCTGTCTCGCACCTGGGTTTTCGGAGTGTTCACCTCAACGTCGCCTCTCTACCATGCCAACGTCCTCCCTGTAGCCACTACCTCATCCATCTCTTTCTCCCCGACTGCGATGGGACAGCGCTTCTTCACAAAGCTTATTTTCGCTTTGGCGCTCGCGTATCATTCGGCCGGACAAACCACCCTGACGGTCTCGTGGAACCCGACGAGCGTCAACAACACGTGCTCAGCCGCCGGAAGCGCGACCAACAAGTCGGTGAGGAGCGGCACGTTTTCGGTGCAGGAGGCGTGACTTGAAAGGACAACTTTGACCACAGGTCTCCAACTTATTGATCGACTGGAGGGCGTACACTTCGTCATCGGATGCAACCGGTGAGAGCAGAGCTATGCGAAGCTGGACGCGGTGACGATTTCACTTCCTGTGTGGTATCCCAGGCGCCCGGTTTGCGGTGACGGAGCCTCCTATTTCCGATGGCGAGGACTCCATATCGCATCAATGGACGGCGGACCGGCCGCTGGTGAAACCAGTGGCGTGCTGCAGGTGAGCCTCACGTGGAAATTAAATGTGTGGAGTTGATGTCTGACTTGGTAAAAAGCTCCGGGAGTTCCCCTCCTGCATGCACTGGCGGTAACAACGGAATAGTTTTGTCCCCGGCGTCGTTTACTCTCCTTGGTGGGTGTTGTTGGGAAGCTCGAACGTGGAATGTCGCTCAGACAACCCCCACAGTCACAACCACATTACCGCCACCACCTCCAACCAGTCGACCGACCAGTACTACAACGCGCCCACCTCCCCCGCCTCCTCCGCCTCCGCCTTCCCCTTCTTCTTCGAGGTCGCTCGTGCCAACAACGACATCTTCATTGATTCCAGTTTTTGGACAAATATGCACCACTATGTGTGCGGGAACACTCGATTGCATAAACGGTGAGCTGAGACTTGACGTTCACTCATTGATGCGAACGGCCGTTTTGGAGCATATCTTCTTTTAGGAATCTGTGCTTGTTTACCTGGAACGAATCTGTGTCCTAACTCCGCCACAGATTGTTGTACCCCTGTCACGGCGACGTCATCGAGTAAGTGTGCAATCCGGAAACATAAAGTAATATTCCGCATCTTTCCGCGTTGTTAACTCAAAATTTGCAGGTAGTACCGTGGGATCGTTGAGCTCGTCGTCCGGCGGCGGTCAAACTACCGTCACATCTTCTCCATCGACCACATCCGATCTTGCTCCCTCCGCTTCAGATACGTTGAAGATAAAAGCTTCCACACTTACGTTCTCCACTTCGTCACCGAGTGCGAAAGTCGCTCCGCCCGCATCCGACGATTCAAAGTATGCTTCACTTGAAGTGTGTTCGCCGGAACCGCTCTCCATCGTTTTCACTATCTTTTTTTTTTCAGTACTCGCATCGTTATAATTGCTGTTAGCGCTGCAGGGGGGCTTGTTTTGGGCGGCATTCTGTTGGTCGGTGGTGCTTGGTGTTTTGGGCGGCCTCAACGCAAGTACATTATGTATCCCCAAATGGAAACGAGGTGAGATTGTTCTGCGAATACGTAGGAGACGCGTGACTAACGGAGGCACATGGAAGGGGCTCGGAAAGATCGAACAGAAATTCCTCTGGTGTGCCATATGCCCCATACTCCCCTGCCTCAAACTCAGGCTACTCCTCCGATACATATAGCCCGCGCGCCACCCCTCACTCTCCTTTAATTCCACCCAGCCCCCCTAGTTTACCATCCAGTCCAAGCACCGCGCCGTAAGTGTTCGTTTCAAGTTCCCGACCCACCCAATTGGGTTCAATATCTCCTGTCATGGTCATGGTTTAGGGGCGAAACGGTCCCACTGCCACTTCCTCAGATGAACACATCTGCCGCAGTTCCGCTTCTTCCAGTGATTTCTCCAATCTCCCCAATAATGCCGCAAATAGGACCAGTTTCCCCTTCGGTGGAGCATGTAAGTCAAAAAGTTATTTTGTTGTTTCGGAACGGAAGATTAAACACACACTTTGACTTCTTTCCTTTTGAAGATTTATGTGGGTTAAATCACGTGCTCTGAGTCGCGCCCAACTAAAATCAGAAACTTGAGCGCAGTGGCTCTTCGTGAAACTCGCCCAACCACTCAACAAAACAGGAGAAACGAGCGTTCCATATTCTGGACCCAATCCGCTTGTCGTAGTGCGGCCGGTGAGGGTCGTTCTGACGTCTGGTTTTCACAACTGATTGAATGGAGCTATCCTCGGTTTAAAGTACACCCCAACAATGCAGGACGAAGTGCAGCTCGTTCTAGGTAACACGGTTGCCGTGAGAGAAGTATATAGGGACGGCTGGGCTTTGGGAACGAATCTGAACACCATGGCGCATGGGTGCTTCCCAATGTTAGTCCACCGCGTGTCGAAAATAAGTTGAAGTCGCTTATAGAAACTGGGGAACTAGGGACTCCCTTCGCTTGAGTGACCTTTTCCTTTCAGAATCCGGTCAAAAAGGGATACAAGTGCACTCCTCCAACTCCGATGTGGCGAGCGTTCGACGCGAATCCCGGTTGCACAGAATGGAGCCCGATGAGTCTTCAACTATTGACGAACTCTCTGTGAGTATTTGTTAAAAGTCGGTAAAACTACCTCTCATGTTTCTTTTCGTGGATTGCAAAGCCACTTGCAGAAGAGCCAGGAGATGTACGAGGGCCCCCTCAAAGCTTCTTTTCGCCTGAGGAAAATGCGCGCGCCGACTCTCCACGAACAGATGGCGCCCAAGCACACCATGTGGGTGAATTGCGAACAGTACGTGGCCCCAGACCTTGGACGGGAGTCAAACCTTGAACGGAGGAAGGAGATAGTCATTGGATTCTTTGGAGATCGTAATTTCGTATATACGCATTCTGTCACTTGTATGGACATTAAGTTGCTGAGCATTGTACATTGTAATGTGTGGTTTATAGTGTTGAAGGGCGCCCCTGTTGAACTCTGGTCGGTCGGGTTTGAACGATCCCATTCTGGTACCACTTTGGTGACAATTCCCTGGACAGGACACGATCGCACGCATTACGCGCTGCTTGGTAACGCCCCACGCAGAAGCTTTATCAGGCTTCGCGAGCTCTTGGGCCCTTTAAAGGCGACTAGCCCTGACGATTTGGACTTGTATCTCCACTACATTGGTGGTTGGCCAGGATGTCAACGTCGGCCTCGGAGCGTCTGGAGCACATGCGGCGCATGTCTGAGATGGAGGAGATTCAAAGGCGAAGAATTCGTCGGGAGGAGGAGGAGGAAAGACAGAGACGAGTGAAGGAAGATTTGAGGCGTATGGAGGAGGTGAGTGACAGGAACGCGACGACCCGATCGGACACGCTCGAATGCAATACGAGAGGGAGTGTAATGGATGAAATATTCGGTGTTTCAAAGTCGTGTCGACGGTGTTTCCCGCTTGACTCCGTACCAACCATTCGATATCCCGAAGCAGTTTCAATATCGATTTGTCATCAACTAATCTTAAGCCTGTTCTCTTGCACTCTTTCAGGAACTGGCCGCAAAGAGAAACGTTCGATCACCCGTCCGACCCCAACCACCCAATACTACCCCCACCTCTTTCACCAGCGCATACCAACCAGTCACCTCTCCGATTACATCACCTATCTCATCCCCCCTGAGCCCAACCTCCCGCTTTGACCAGGCGCTGGAATTTCGGCCGATCACCTTTGACCCGCCATCATACAAACCTGGCGTGCGGGATCCTGCTCGCCCATACCTTCATCCTGCCGAGGTTGAAGCAGCTCGAAGAGTGGTCGGATCCTTTCACTCCCGAAGTCGCTCAACCAGTGCACGATATGACGAGGCAAACTTTGCGAGTCAGGACAATATCGGAGCTTCGCCGGCGATCGCTTCTGGCGCCTTGAGGCCAGCGGAGAAGTCAGTGCCCGAAACAAGCCCGCAAACTGGCGCTCAATATCACCATCATGATGATTCTGCCGTGAACGATAAACCCCGTTCTCCAACACCTGTAAAGACATCCCCTCCTTCAACACGACACTCCCGTACAACATCCTCAAATACCTCTCGATCCGGGTCGACGACCGCTCTTCCGCAACAAAGCGTCGACCCAAGCGCGCCAGCCCCTCCACCTCGCAGATCTCGTGCCCGTAGTGTTGGTGCTGCTGTCGCACGCCAGCAACTGGCTGAGCGCGAAGGCACAACATCAGGGCCTTTGATTTCTGATAAGGCATCATCGTCAGTGCAAGAGTCATCCTTGCAGTTGAAGTTGGCCCCGGAGATGCCCTTAACTAGTTCACAGGCTTCTTTCCCTGGACTAGGAGGCCTTTCAAATGAATCATCAAATCCGGTGGACCAAAGACTTCGAACCCGGACCCATGGTGGACGATCGAACCCTGGAAGCCAATCTGTGTCCCCACTTCCAACTCCACCAACTGTATACCATCACCCTGCACCTACCTTCCCTACTGAGGACTCATACCCACCCACAGCTCCGCCTTCTGATTTTTCGTCACGGAGAGAACGGGAACGCAACAAGAGCGAGCGGGATGCCGCAAAAACTCAAGATCCTTCAAGGATGGGTCTTCCTGCTTCCGAATCAGATGTTCCACTCACCCCAACTGACGATGGCAGCACAACGGATGGCACAGTGTCGCAGAGCGGTCGTAGATCCAAGAAAACCAGACGAAGCCGCTCAGGAGGGGAACTGACCTCATCGGAACCTGCCGTTTTGGAACAGGATCCATCTTCCAGGACACGAGCACGGTCTCAACCAGTTGTCGATCCAGAATTGTCGACGGAGCGGAGCAGTCGAGGCTCGCGAGACAAATCAAAATCTTCTCTCGACCGTCCACATGCTTCTGGAGACAAGCAATATAACTCCTTGGATAGATCAGGACGAAACTCGTTGGGACGAGCTCAGGCCACCATGGAGAGATCTTACGGCTCTTTGGAACGTCATAGCAAGTCGCTTCAACAATTTTCCGGAGAAACGCAGTATGGATCTTTGGAGCGGACACCAAAGATATCTCTTGATCGACCTAAAATTCCTCCGGAATTCAGGGAGCAACCCACCAATCCAACCACACCTCCAAGGCAAAACGATTTGTTTTACTCCTCCATATTGCCGATATCGTCTGCTCCATTCTCAGAGATTGGTGATACGTTGAATAATGCCCCAACAGAGCAATTTGCAACGCATCCAGATGGCAATGGATATCCGACCGATAACGTAACAAACCCTCCTAATCGGGCCCTTCCGCCGCCAGGGACAGGCCATGTCCTCCCACCAACCAAGCGTCCTGTAGCACGTCCAGGCGCGCGAGTTCCGACTCAAGCCTTTCGCGAAGGTATGCGCGAGAACAGCAATGCGCAAAGTGCGGAGAGCAACGATGAACCCCCGAAACCAAGCTCCCCTGTTGTTGAGTCCCCTCGTCGGAGCAATCGTCGTGCCAGTCAACCTGCGTTGCCTTCACATCGCGGCAATGGCACCGTTGCACCAGCACCGACCGAAGTTTTTGATCCAAAACCTGAGAGCCCCTCTTTATCTCGTCGAGCATCTCAGCCAGCCCTCATTTTCGAAGAAATCAATGGCGCTTCGAGCTCATGGGGCTCGGAGCAACAGAATAATGATTCCTTAGGATCATCTTCGAATGGCGGAAAGCGTAAATGGACGGTTGCAATGCCTCCCCCTCTTGCAACAGCGTCGCGCGGAGCAAAACCAACGGCAGTACTGCTGCCTGCATTCGCCGGTTCTGCTCCAAGCTCACCTGCCAGCATCACCGGCTCCTCGGCCGATTCTCAACCACCCAGTCCGAGTGGCGAGAACGCGGAGATCGCGCGACTGCGCGCGGGACTTCGCAAGGTGGGAGGAGAACAATCCAACCAGAACCAAAAGGATTTGAATGAGTTGGATGTCGTTCGGCTGCGGCGTGCCGGGGAGGATGGAGCAGTCAGACAGATTGAACGCCCGAGAACTTTATGGATGTGTCGTGGTAAAAAACGGGTTTGCTTGACAAAGGTACTTTTGGAGTTATTGTATGAGCTTCTTTGAGGATCGTCTGAATCTCCCATTTTGTTATTCAAGGTGCCGCTTGCACTTCAATCCCTTACAGATAGTGATTGTTTTATTTTGGATGATACTCCGCCTCCCACGGACTCGCCAGATAGACCGGACCAGATGGGCGCAACTTCGCGTCTCCGAGAGGCTACCGTGTGGATATTTTTCGGCAAAGACGCGGGGACAGTTAAAAGGAGTCGGGCGGTGGAAATCGGTAATCGCTGGAATGCCCTAGAGAATGTTGGACGGGGAAAGGTGTTGATTGTTGGTGAGTTTCTTCCTTCGCGTTTCGGCGTCCTACTCCCCCATATTGTTTGACGTGGCTGCGCCATTCTTGCAGAAGAGTCAAAAGGATCGTCCAATGACTTCGATATGTTCTTGGAGCTTCTGTCGTCCCCTGTTCAGATGGTGGACCCACATCCCCCGGTTTCATTCATGCCTTTGGATGATGTTGCGTGGGATACTCAAGTTGAAGCAGCCACAGCGATACTCGAAGATCGTGGGGGAAACTGGTTGGAAACCCAAAAAGGATCCCTCCTGACCTGGAAAGGGCGAAGCGACGGTATCATAATTGTGCAATGTGTTGATGTCGTATATGTGAGAGCTTTTTTTTTTTTTTTTTTCAGCAAGGTTGTAGACGCGTTTTAATTCACTGTCACGTGGTGCTAGGTTTGGCAACCAACGCGCGCCTCGGCCACAATTGTAAATGCTGCTACGGAGTTTGCACGACACATAGGAAATACATCTTCACCTGATCCAACAGTTCCTCTCCCGTTATTCATCGAGCGACAAGCACGAGAATCGCCACATTTTCGGGAGCGGTTTTCTGATTTTGCTGACAAGGGTGGAGCAACACTGGAAGTCAAAAAACAGGGAAATGTTGTGCTGCGGGAGAAAATGTGGGGTGTATACGATCGGGGTGCTGATGTGGCTCGACCGGATAGGATAGATCCTCTTCTGATGCTCCGTGGACACGAACCGATGGCTCGGTGGGACGACAACGACATATTCAAAATGATTGACGCAGGATCATTGGAAACAAGGGTACGTGCTTACAGGAATCGCATTCGACTTCGCACATTTAAAACATCGGTCCCTTTTCGTTTGAAGATATGGCTCTCCACGACTGTCAATGTCAAAGAACTCTCACCGTCAGAGCATGGTATCTTCTATAGCAGCGAGTCCTACATAATTTACTATCGATATCGCGATGGTCGCTACCCCCAACTGGAGAAAGATGCTAGCGTTGTATTTTATTGGCAGGGTAGAACCACTCTTCAGGTTAGTCAAGAACCCATCTCCTTTATGTGTTGCAGGTTTTAACGCGGAGAGTGGCTTCCTGACCTCCTCGCCATGACCAGAAAGATCAAGGCACCGCAGCTCTTCTTGTGGCTGAAACATATCGAGGCACAGACGTTCGTCAGTTGCGGGTCGAGCAAGACAGAGAGCCTGCCGAGTTTATGGGAGCATTTGGAGGCGTTGTTATTGTGCGAAAGGTGTGTCGAAGAAACCGCCGAACTTTGCGGAATCGTCCTAAACAACCACACGCTAGGGCTCAAGGTCTACATTCGAACCTGGGGAACGCAGACTTTATCAGGTGTACCGGTCAGGTGCAGGAGAAGGAGTAAGGGTGTCGGAGACTGCTCTGGTAGCTATGCACCGCACAATTCGTTCTGTTTCAATTATTCAATTCTTCCATTGATAGACTCCAAAGTCCTTATCACCATGGGACAGTTTTGTTATGACGGGCAAGAACACTATCTGGGTGTGGCATGGACAGGGCTCTAGCAAACAACAGATTGCGATTGCAAAGAGAGTTGCGAGGGAGAAATGTGGTGTATGTTCTGGTTTGCGCAATTTTTTTTTGGGGGGGAAGTGACCTGACGGAACCATGGCTTTTTATAGGGGGATCCTCGATCTATCTCAGAGGTCCATCAGGGCGCTGAGTCTGTCGAGTTTTGGGACAAAATAGGTTCAAGTAAAAGCGGAGCTGTAGTTCTTACGAAGTCAGAAGCGGAAGCGTGCCAAGCGAGACACGAAATGTCCATGAAATTTGACGAAGACAGTGTTGTTATCGAGGAGGGGAAACCACCCAAGGGATGGCGACGGCGCTTGTGGAAAGTCTCGCAGTGAGTTGTTGATATTTGTGATTCATTTACGTACCGTACCTGATCTTACGGTGTTTGGGTTGAAAGTGTGATGACAAGTCCAAGTGTGAGTCCAAAAAGTGAAGTAGTGAAGAGCTGTCGAGTCACCTTGGCCGTTATTAGACAGAGGAAATCCGCCCATTTCACGCGCTCGACCTCGAGGAAGAGTCTGTTTACATCTTAGACGCGTGGTCATCCATGTATGTCTGGATGGGAAGCAGGGCCATGGCTAAATGGAAGGATATCAAAGAAGCACTCGAAGCTGCTGAGGTAAAATCCGGGTATCTGTTATCTTCTCTGACGTCAGGCTGACTCAGAGACAAAGGCGTATTGCAAACTTGCCTCTGCAGACGAGGATTGTCTCCAACGTCTTCTTTTCTCCCACGCATTTGTTGTGCGCTCGGGGGAGGAGACAAAAGCGTTTACCGATCATTTCCTTTGCTGGAACGCTCGGGTACCACCCAGTCCGACAACGAGCGGTTTTAAATCGGCCTTCGGTAAAATGGGAAGCTTAATTTTGAAGGGAGGACATTCGGGGCACGCTGAAGCCCTGGAAACTGTGGAAAGCTTGCTCACCAAAATCACCAGAGGCGATTACTCGTTAGAAGAACTGAAAGCCAAGGACAAACCTCTCGGATTAGAGTGAGTCGCTGATATTATGTGGTAATCCGTCAATGTTCAATACCCCGATACGTTTGAATCTAGCCCGGCAAACTTGGAAAACTATCTAATTGCAGACGAGTTCAAACGTCTATTTGGAATGGAGGTACGATCGCTTTATGCTAATCAAGTGCAGTGCCCACATTGAAGGGATTGGATTTTGCCCCATAGAAATCCCAATTCCTCGCCTTACCTCAATGGAAAAAGACAGAATTGAAGAAGAAAGTGGACTTTTTCTGAAACGCGACGCCTACCAATTCTTCAGTGATACCATGCATACGATCCTGTCTCCGTGTTTCTCTCGATAATTTTGATTTCAGCAGATATTATTATATGTACATGCTTTTCTTCACTGTCATTATTGCATTCAATTTAATTCTCCCTTTGGGGAGTTTTCACCATCTGAAACCCACTCAAGTCCGGGCCAACCGAAAATACCGAGATCGGGTTTCAAGAAATCGTACTCTTCATCGGTGACAGAGCTTCCGTTCGTTGCACTTGGTCGGTCATATAAAGTGTATTCAGACACTTCTACCGCAATCGCCAATAACGGGTCGGACTTGGGTGATGGAAAAGGTGACGACATGGGTGGAGACGGCAGAAGTTGAGGTAACATTTGGGTCTGATCTTGCACCCAACCAGTTTTTCCCTGTGCATCGTCGAAAGAGGCTTGAGAAAACGAAGCAAGGGAGGGAGAATGAACATGTACATGCTGTACAGGTTCGACTCGCGGATGAGGTGTGGAATGATGGTCTGTTGGTGTTTCCCCAAGCACTAATCGTCTTGCCACTAGTATATTAAGTTCCGCAGGTGGAAGCTGCTCCACTTCTGCAGCCGTGAGAATTCCACGCTTCACAAGGACATTAAACGCAGCTGATTGATCGGCTGTCAGGGATCCACGAACGGGCGGTACGATGTGCAAGACACTTTGTGGTTGGTCTTCCAGAAATGTCAAGTTCTGCTCTTCTCGGGGTCCAACCACCGTGGGCGTGACCCCAAAAGGGGTAAGAGACGGCGCCTCCCTCTCAAGCTCCCCAATTACAACACTTATGTCGGCTGGTGGGCCAATGCTGTCTTGGGCGTCATTCTCAGTTTCACTTCGTGAACCAAAATCCCCAAACAAATCACAGAGCTTGCGGAGAAGATCATACGCCGTGAGAGTGGATGGAATCTTGCGTGCGTCATATAAACAATTTAGAACAAAAATAAAATAAAATAAAGGAAGAAAACCACAGCTTTGCGCTCACATGAGATTTTCCCACTGCTCGTAGTCCCTTTAAAATGAGTCCCATGCAAACCGACACCTCATCAGGTGAAATAGCTGGGACGGCTCCCGGAATAGCATCTGGTATACTCATATTCCGTAGCGATACTAACAGTATCATCCCAGCCTGAAACAGCCAAAACCCTGCAAGAGGGTTTATAAACCCAAAAAGAGATGGGCTGATCCTCAAGACTGCTCCAATAATTTTCCCTGTGTAAGCAGCATGATGCGTCGCTTTTGTAAATGAGGCACTTAGAATCCATCCAACGTTGTCCGCGAGATTTGCAAGGTTTGGGGGTCGATTGCACAATGCTAATACACCATGGTAAGCAATGGAAGTATACGCTGCCCCAAACGTTTGAAAGTTGGAGTCTGACGTCCTCCATGCAGTGGAAAGTGAGACCGTCGGTTCTGCCCAATTGATCGAAGAGTAGTTTGATAACTTAAACATTCTATCCAGAGCGTTTTCCAGCGCAGCCTTTGAAATTTCGTGGAAACGATTAAACCCGAAGAACACACGAGAAGATCAGAACATTCTAATAGAGGTAACTTTTTCAAAGACAACCTACTAAATCTTCCAATACTTTTGCTTTGAATACAAACTCAATGGTGCCGGGAGGATGTTCATCCCAAGGCGTCAAATCCCTTTGGGCACAGCTCGCGTGTATTTGCAGCGCGCGACCAAAGCCGTCGACTATCATCGTGTTCCACGCCACCGTGTGGGTAGGTTCCGGTATGTTGTCTGGACCAAAGAGTAGACCACCAGATACAATTGGATGAGGTGATTTTGGAATCGCAAGCTCAAAATACGCTGGATCGTCCAACTGATTGGCATTTATGTTGAATGCAATGAGGGAGTTTTCCTGAGTAGTTCTATAGTTGCAGTGACCGCCAGTCGAGGCAGAGCCCAGTCGTTCCCCTGAACATCAAAATCTATCAAGGTTGAGACGAGGGATTTAAAATGAATATACTTACACACGTAAAGCATCCACCACGCTCTTCGGCGAAGCTCTATTTCGAACCACGAAGAGTTTGATGCCTCTTCGAACGTTAGCTCATGGTTTAGTCGAAGCGCCAGTGCACGATCTAGTGATAAGGTGACGCTTCAGTCTATTAATGTGATGGTTTGCTTTTGAGGACTCACCGACCGCGAGGTCAGTGTAACGGGTGACTAGCAACACGACTTGTGAGCCACGTTGCAAAACAACCAATAAACGTTGTGCTCACCCAACCAACTCTTTCCAGGAAGAACATGAACTAAAACTGACGCGTGAATAAGGGCGACGACAGTGGTCAAGGTGGGTGGTTTCTCTAACTCGGCGGTTAGAAGGCGTCGAATTTTGCTCCAAAACCGTCCAATGGTCCACTCCGGGGTTTGTGCAGTCGTCTGGAAACGGGCTCCGTAGCACATGAGACAGTTCAATAAGAGGAGCGAAGGTGGGCCACGTCCATCCAAGCTCAGAGTCTTTAGAAAACTTGGCTTGTATACCAAGCCGAGAGCGGGTTGCACAAATTTGAAGTATCTGTAAGAACGTTGGCAGAAAGGAAGTCAAAAACGCGAGGACATTGTTCGTCGGCTCTCGTCTCACAGATTCAAAAGTTCTGCCATAGTTTCTGGTGGTGGAAGTGTATCCAAAGGCTCGTCAAACTGCTGCACTTCACGTTGGGGCATGGCCGTTGGAGCTTTTTGCCTGGCTCGAGCTCGGTGATTCCCGTCATGGGATCTGAAAAAGCTTCTTCGCGAGCTGGGACTCTGAAGACTCCGCATTGCAAGTGCCTCAAGATTCCGCAAACGGTGGTTGCCCTCCCCTCGATCGCGCTGAGAGAGGATTTACATTGAACGCGTTACACTTTGATCCTTTCAGTTGGTTATAGATTCGCTACCTTTGAAAACATCAAGGGGAAGGTATCTGGGGTCGATTGATCCGAAGGGAAAGAACCTGATGGCTGCTTGAATGGTTGCATAAGGAGGTACGCGTCGCTTCAGTTAGCGGTGCAGTTAGCCGCTTCGATCCGGCCGGTGTGTATCAAGGAAGAGGAAGGAAGAGAAAAGAAGTAGTGGAAGATTGCTTCGGGGTTTCCCCGGCGGTTGATGGCAGATGCGGTTGAGCGTACTCTTCCCCACTCACCCCAACTTATCAACGGGATTCAAATAAACTCCACACCGGTCCTCCAACTGCATGATGTCCTGAGTAAACCTCCGCAACAGTGGCAAACCGCAGACTCTTTGGAGCGAGGGCAGCGGAAGCACTCAAATTTAATTTAAAAGAATTTTGCTGTTTCTGCCAGAGGGAATGGGAAGACCAAATTAAGAAAGTTGCAGGCGGCGGAAAGTCCGATCTTCGCAACGATTGTTAGCTCACACACCAACTGCATCGCTTTTTTGAGACGCAACATTGTGATCGATCCCACAATCCACCAATGGAGAACACAAACACGAGGGCAAGCCCACTGTCCTCTCAGGAACATGAACTCGTAAAGAAGATTCAGCTCCACAACGTGCTCAATCGTGAAACGCTCTCACCCTTCTCTTACGAAGAGTTCAGATCATTCTTGCAATTAGAGCACGCCGAAGGTATCAATCTTTCCTCGCAATCGAAAGGAAAGCAAGAATCTTGACCATTAACCGCAGAGAATCTGGAATTCTGGGAGAACATTCAGGACTATCATCGAGAGGCGGGAGTCTACTACCACGCTGGAGGAATTCTCGCACAAGCAAGTGCTTATTTCATTCCTTGAATCTGTTTCAAGATCTACTTTGATACCCGTGTTTACGGGCACAGGAGCTCCCCGCCCTGACGCAATTCTTGTCCCAACCGGAATGCAGGCCCGACGAAGCTCACGACCGCGTCGCATATCGTGCGGCGCCACAGACGCTGCCTCCTTTCTCGACCGACCATTCAACAAGGATGGCGAACAGGGTCCTTTCACGAACCTTCCACTTCCTTCTCCACCCACAGGATTCACTGTCAAACCTCGCGAATCTTCGTTTGGTACTAAGCGAATGTCCCTCAGTATTTCCGACGTTCGGTCATTGTGGGTCCCCAGGGTCAAGGTTGTGATCGACAAGACCACCAACAACCCTCTCGCTGAGCTGGTTTACGATGAGTACCTCGAGACCATGGTTGAGCCGAAGACAAACCTCTCCGCCAACAACGTTAGTCGGACAGAGAGTGAGATCGAAAGGGATGACGCGCGGGACGAGGCCAGATGCAAACTCCGTGCAGAACTTGGTATCATCATTTTAATGTTTTTCTCCGAGGTAAGAAACCCTACCAGTGAGCTCATGTCAATGCTAACTAAGACTTTTCTCAGGAATCTGACAGGGAGATTAACGTGCCCGCGAAACTGAAACGTGAGCTCCTCCTCGAGATCAACGAAAGGGAAAACTATCACCCAAACATCTTCAAGCCCATAATTGAAAATTTATACTGTGAGTTCCACCTCTTGCTCTTCTTTTCCTTTTAAACTCATGATCTGGACCACTCAAGTATCCATGAATGGCAACTTTATTCGCTTTAGGCAGCAAGGGGAAGAAAAATTAATTAAGATCGCTCACGAAGTAGCAAAGAGAAACGACGAGAACAACGGAAAGCGCCGGAACAAGCTAATGTCATGGATCGGAAAATGATAACCTCAGTTGACGAGTGCTTTATTCCGATAGTCTACTGCAAAAGAGCAAGTGGTAGCAATTAAAAATATGTGTATGTAAGTTATCCCATAGATCTCTGATTTTACACCGTTCCGCTCCGACCTGCTGAAGCGCTGGAACGTCTTTGGTCCCCACCTCCTGACGACCTCCCTCCACCTATCAACGTCCACGCACTCAACTCTTCCTTTGTAAGCAACATCGGATCCTGCCGTGTAAGGCTCCCCACAGAGCCGGAAAGTTGGGCGGGCGCCACCGGTGTCCTCTTTCGCCTGGTCCGACGGTCACGTCGAGAGCTCTTTGAGGGAGGAATGGAAAGCGCTCGAGAAGGAACGGGCACTTTGGTGTGTACGTTCACGAAGACTGCGCAAGAGTTTTGAGCGGTTGCGGAGAAGGATAGGGTGGGGATGTTGACGTACCATCTGTCTCGTCCAAAATCTCTTCACCCAGTATCTCCTCAAGCACGTCCTCAAGCGTCACAATCCCCAGGGTGACAAAGGCGTCGGCTTCTGTGGGACCTTGCTCCCCGTGTCCCTTGAAGGATCCACCCTCTTCATCGTTCCGTTCCACAACGACCGCCATATGGCTCTGTCCTTGCTCAAACACTCGCAGGACTTTGGGGACTGACGTCGACGAGTGAACGACGGGAAGGCGACGGATGGGGAGATTGTGCACGCGCAGAGGAGTAGGGTTTGAGGGAGAGAGATCAATCGATAGGAGCGACTTGACCAACACGACGCCGACAATGGACGATGGGACCAAGTGATACACCGGGATCCTGGAGTGGCCAGTGGAAAGGATCTACAAAGGAAAAGTGTCACTGCACCGCGTGAGGGGATCAAAGCGTGGCGTGCCGTGCCACCCTCCACCAACCTCTTCGACTTTGCTCCTGTCAACTAGCTCCCCAAGCTCCAGCCCCACGACGTCATCCAGCGGGGTGATAATCTCGCCGACCTTCTTGTCTCTCATTTCGAGCACGCCTCTCAGCAGCCGAACTTCATCGGCAGTGAGCGGGGGCTCCGCGACGGACCCCGTGCTGCTGCGCCGGGGTGGTGGCGGGCGAGGATGAGCGGTGTGGGGGTGCGGGTGGGAGGGCGTTGTGGGGGTCGGGGGAGGACCGTGGAGGAGAACGAGTTCTTTGAGTTCTGACAGAGATGACGACGGATGAACAGGATTGATTAGAGAGGATTTGTACTCAAGGGTTAGACAGGAGTCACGAACGAGCTGAACTGTTGCTGTGGAAATCTCACCGGCCCTCCGATACCGTCCCGTCCCCTCGTTCCCCTCTCCGAGGGCCCAATCCAGCGCGAGCGCGATGGGTTTCGCCACGGGGAACAATAACCACTGGAATACGCGCACGAAGGGCGCGAAGAAGGCGCCGATGGCAAGCCCATAACGGGCGCCGACGGCTTGTGGGACAATTCTGAGTGTGCGCGTGGGGACGATTGGTGAGCAGTGGTGTTCACGTTCACAGTTCGTGGTCCGGTCCACTTACTCGCCAAACAGGACAATCAAAGATGTGGAGGCAAGCACAGCTTGCCATCCGTCCAAGTCAATGGAATGAAATCTACGGCGACGATGGATGGCGACACTGGTGTGAGATTTCGAACGCCTTTTCCGTGACAGCACGAGGAAGGTTTCCTTACAGGATCGGTAAGGTCTCGTTCACGACCGTGTTAGCGAGCAAAAGGGTGACCAGCAGCCAGTGGGTGTCCTTGCGCAGCGGGGCGATGGCTTCCGCGTAGTGCTTTTGGCGGAGCAGTGTGGCGTCGGCGGGGTCCATCTCCTCGTCGTCCAACTCTGCGGTCGGCGAGGCCGAGCGGACGGTCAAGAGGGGTGCGGGTTTCGTGGGAGATGATGGGCGGGGGATGAGGGGGTCGCGCTCTGTGGGTGGGTGGGACATGGCGGTGGGGTGTAACGAGGCGGAACTTGTGACGGGCGCGGTACCGTGAGAGTGGCCGTTTGCGGAACCTAACGGGGAGTGTCCGTTCGCGGGTTTTCGGTAAGAGGAGGAAGGCTCGGCTCTTAGGAGGATGGTAAGTGTTGTGGAATCAATGGAAAGGTAACCGAGCGTAAGTCCTGCAGAATTGGTGCGATAGATTTTGTCTGAACACAGCCCCTTTGCATCGCGAGGCTTCCCACTCTCACCAGACAGTATACCGCCGATGGCAACAAGGAGAACAATCGTGAACACCACTCCGGAATACCCGACGACGTCCTCCCAGTCTCCTGGAACATCTCCTGGAAGGGTTCCGTTGATGGGAAGCGAACCATTTCCACCCGGTACTGTTCCATTGCCCGGCACCCGACATCTGCATTTTCGAGTGATGTGAAATAGAGAGGCGGTGACTGGTGCCAAGGCGGAGGATAAGGAGGACGAGGGGTGGTGGTTGAAATGGAACGAGGGTAGTTTATGTCGACCCGACCGCGCCGTCGACATCGATGCGTTCAGCGTCGCCGAGGTGTCCCAGCCACCCCCGCACATCGCGTCGTACGCCGTCACGGGGACGATTTCTCCTTCGACGAAAGTGGCTTCGAGCAGGTCATCAGATGGCTCGATGCCCGCTCGCGTCCCGGCTCCATCGACAACGTCCACCCCACTGTGCGCGTCCTTTTCCGCCCACTCGCCGAGATGGCGTCGCCTCGCTATCGCTGGTAGTGCAGGCGCACCTTCCACCCCATCCAGCCCCGCCGCGGCAAGGAGTCCAAGTCCACCGAACGTCGCACACGTCAGCCACGCCACTTTCCGCGCTCGGTGCAGTCGCATCAGAGGTGACGTCGAAATTCTTTTGTACAATTCCATTGGCGAACCAATCCGGCAGAAACGGCTAATTACCCTTTCAAAAACCCGAGTGTGTCACGGGCGAAGTGCGCCTTCGCTGAGAAAATAAATTTAATTGCACAGATCCCTGGGAGATTCGAGGCAATAGTCGCAATGAGTGATGCAGCAGGACTCCCACCCCCCCCTTCGGCGTCGTTCTACTCCCTCCGCAGTGACAGCTTGAGGAAGAGGACCCCGAGTATTCTGAAGACGGGAATGCGGCTGGAGTCGAGAGAAGACCCTTCAAAATGAGTAAGTAACTCTCATGTGTGCATGCAATGCTTGACATTACGTTGAACATTGAAGATACCTCGTCCCACAATCCGTTGGTGTGCTGGTGATGTATGCCAACGGGGAGGCCAAATGGAGCTCCGCTACGCATGCTAAGGGCCGCAACTCCTCGCTGGAGCTTACCCGCGACGGCCGCCTCGTTCTCGTGGACGAGCGACGAAGAACACTCTGGCAAGCGACGCATCCATGGACGGACGGCAACTGTGTTTTCGAACTTCGCTTTGAAGATGACGATGTAGTTTTGCTGAAGATGGGGAAGAGGAAAAGGTTGTCTGGAGTCTGTTGGGCTTTACGAACAACAGTGAAGGGTGGAAGAGTCTTCGCCCAGGGGACTCTGGGCCTTGCTCGCTCCCAACAAACGTTGATATGAAATCACCATCCGGATCTCAGTGAGTGATGAGCCCACCGAGTTCGAGTTTCAGGCTGATGGAAGCAACGTGGCACGTGCCACCAGCATTCTTCGTTGTCAGGAAGACGTTGTAGTGTACGAGCTCAAGCCTCAATTCTCCACAAACACAAATAGCCGTGCACCTTTAGCAAGCTGCACCTTACGCACAACGGAACGCTTTTTGTTACTGACGACGATGGAAGGGAACTGTGGCGTGTTGATCTCAAGCACATAGAACCCGATGGCGATTTCGAGCTGGTGATGCAAGACGATGGGAATTTGGTGCTGTACAAGGAGCACGTCGGAGGAGTCCCGAAATGCTTGCCGGGCGTTGCGTTGAAGCATCCGATTCCCGTTTGGAGTTCCAAGGGAGGTGTCGAGAAGGACAGTGTGGCGGCGACGTTGGGCAACAAGTTCTCGGCGATCAAGCTGTTTTAGTATTCACACACGGTTTATAAACATCATAATAATAAGCATGTCACCCAATTTCAATCATCTTCCATTGTCGCCGTAGCCGCAGCCGCAGGTGTGGGCTTTGCCTTCTTTGGCTTCTTCGTCTTCTTTTGCTTCGCGGGAGTGGCTGATGCCGCAGCCGCCGGGGCTGGTGTCGCCACTGCAGCTGGTGCCGGTGCTGGGACGGGCTGCGCTGCAACTGGGCTTGCAGCTGGCGCGGGGGCGGCAGGAGCAGGGGCAGGAGCGGGGTTTGCCGTTACGGGGACAGCTTGAACAGCAAGAGTGAAAGGTTTGTCAATGAAGTCAGAAGTGAATAGGAGATCCCACACAACAAGAAACACTCACTGCCGGCAATAAACATCCCAGGGTTGGCGGTGTACCATACTTCTTCGTCATTTTCGACAACTGCAAGCACCCGGAAGCAAGCAAGGTCAAAGTTCACACTACATACAGTCCGCTCCCGACAACACAACCAGACTCACCAACAGCCTCAGCAATAAGCTGCATGCCCGACGTCACGGCGGCGTCCGGGGTCCATGTGAACGAAAGCGTGGTCTTGGTGTTGGCCATAAAGTGCCCAACGGTGCTCAGATTCCCAGACGACGCGCCGCTCATGGCCGTGCAGTCCTTGCCCCGTAAGCCGATGTTGGGCGGGATGGTGAACTGGCCTACGTGCTGCGTTCCAGCCGCATCGCGGACCCACATGACTGTTAGGGCGAGTCGTTAGCCGTTACATGAAGATAAGTTGAGCAACACAGACCGAACGAAACTTACTGAGCCCCTTGTAAGATTGGATACCCGTGAGCGCAATCTGGTACCCGTTTTGGCCCGCCGTCGCCTTCATGGTGGCTCTCGGGGCAACACCCGTACCGTGTGGACCTTGCATGCTTTTGCATTGAGTATGTGAGTGAGAAGTTAGAGCGGAACCGACTGGGCATTTGAAAATCACGCTGGGTTTTTGGTATCGCCGTAGAGACACACGGGCGCCCCGCCTTGAGGGAAGGCGAATGAGTTACCGACGAGGACCACAATAGCAAGCAGGAAGATGCGCATCGGATCTGTGAGATGAGCGGGTAGAGGTCGAAGAAGAGTTGTCAAGAAACTGAACGGCTCCGTCTTTTAATTCCGGCAGATGAATTGGGGCCTCCTACTGAGACCGGCTCACAGTACCTGGCTTGGGAAGGCCGCACAGGACTGCACAGTTGCTCCGGCGTACCTACCTGAGACCACGCTGCTCTCCGTTATTACATTCGAAAATTAATTTTCTCAGGTAGCTCCAAGGGTTTGGTGGAAGCCCATGGCTCGTGGAGGTTTTTCCGGTGGTCTGTCCACACTCATTTCATATCCAATTGGAGGTAGCAAGAGTGGCACGTTGGAACCTACCAGAACGCCATCCTACTCTAGAGCAACTTCAAAGTACTCGGTCATTTCGAACGTTACTCGTTGGCGAGAATTCTCTTCCGAATCCCTTGCGGCAGTCCATGGCAGGGGTTTCATGCCGTCACGCCCATTTGTCATGACTAAAGATCGTCGTACGAACGAGACCAGCATCGTGCGACCACTGGAGTGCGATACAAAAACAAAATGTTATGCATCTCCTGGTGGCTTTCTGTCCTTCTGTAAGATGACTGAGGAACATGATGCAATCGCTCTATGTACATACATTCTTGTAGGGTATCAAGGTCGATTACGAAAATCATTTCGATTTAACTCCCAGTAGGGCCGGAAGTTCTCTCCGCCGCTTTCGTTGGGTTTGGGCCTGGGCGCCGTGCCGACGAGCAGTTTCCCTGTCGAACTTCAAATTATACCTGTAGTACTGAAGTGCCGATATCTATTGTCAGCAACAATCCCATTCTATAGCTCTGCGGCCAAGCCGTCAAAGATAAATTAGCACTTCTTGTCTAAGAAACACGTCGGGCCTGTATAATTGCTTGGTAGACATATACCTGTCCCGCCAAGATCGCACGACTTGTGTGGCGGTCCATTTGACGCTCCTGGAGTGCTGCTTTGTCCATGGAGCGCTGGAAATCCGGAGGAGCTTTGTATAGCAGAATAAAAATTGAAATGAGACACGCAAGGACGAGACTCCCGCCTCCCCCTGCGACTCACTGCGATCCTCTCAAGTTTGCGTTGTTTTGCGCTTGAAAGTAGCTCAAGTTGTGAGAAGTCTGGGATCGCGCCGGACAAATTGTTGTTTCCTAGGCGAAGAGTCCGCAATAATGTCATTTTCGAGAGTGATTTGGGAATAGGTCCTCCAAAGTTTGCGTTGTCGTGGATTTCAAGAAGACTGAGGTTTCTCAGATTGCCGAGACATTCAGGAAGAG
Organism: Gonapodya prolifera JEL478; assembly: GCA_001574975.1. Taxonomy (NCBI): domain Eukaryota; kingdom Fungi; phylum Monoblepharomycota; class Monoblepharidomycetes; order Monoblepharidales; family Gonapodyaceae; genus Gonapodya; species Gonapodya prolifera. The sequence continues at coordinate 74,825 of KQ965814.1, forward strand.
TTCCCGTAATATTGTAAACGGAGTAAATGGAGATCCATTGCAGTTTCTTCAAGCAACAAATTGCATCAGTGAGTTCACCCGTAAGAGGCATGCTTGCAATCTGCAAGATCTCCAACTCCGGGAATAAGTCACTGATCTTTTCCAGAAAAGTCTGCAAGTGGCCTTGTGTATCGTTCCCCGTGTGAATCTCAAGATTACGTATCACACTGTTGGCACAGTATGCATACCTTTGAACATGGTCACGTGCCAAAAACGCACCACATGCAGAGTTCAGACGAATACTAATCGCCAACAGTACACGTCCAACAACCATCGCAGACAACGTACCCAGAATTGCAGCAATCATCCCCCAAATAGAAGTTGGGCAGCAACGATTGCAGCTTCTTGCAATCACTGATTGGTGGTTTCAACCCTGGCTCACACTGCTGCTGGAGGGTGGGGTTCCAGTGCTGCGGAATCAAGTACTTGCGGCCGTTCCATTCCGCATTGTACCAGTATCCCCGCTCTTCTTTTGCGTCGCCGTAAGTGTCTTGGTGGTAGAGTGCCAAGTGAGAACTAAGAAAGAACTAGTCTCCGTGTGATGCAAAACAAGATGAACACACAATCGCACTGGTCAGTTTTATTCGGAAGAATTTTCTTTTTTCACGTGTGCGTGTCGGATCAGGATGCGACAAAACACAGGCAAAAACAGCCGACGACCAACACAATACATACCGGATTTGTCGCTGCCTCGGCAATTTCATGAATAATGTGCGGAAACATGCCGTCGATTGGGGGATTGGCATTGGGCGACGTGAGGATGTTGTGCCACACAAATGTGCGCATCCCTTGTTGGTAGCCACACGACTTTGGGTAACTGATCCAGGCATAGGCATAGTCTGCAGGTTCGGGGTGTCGAGGGTTGCCAAGTGCCAAGTGCCAAGTGCGATGCGAGTAAGAGGAGATTGGTATGGTGTGGAGTGCCACACCTGTGAGTGACGAGAAGAAGACAAAGAGTGGGTCGAAGGGATGGACAGACCTGGGAAGTTGGGGTCGATTCCATTGATGGTGCGGTTGTAATATTGCGCGTCTAAAAGCTTGACTGGATCGACATGTGATCTTTTCTCGGTACCCTGACGCGGGCGTGTGACGAACGAAACAACAAGGGGAAACAGGGGGAGCGTCACGGGTGGACTTACTCCCGCAATACCCAGCGTCGCAGTAATCTCCCTCCACGTACACGCCCCCGTTTAGGTTAGCGGGGAGATTTCCCTGTGTGATGTGAGTCCTAACCCGAGTTTGGCAATATGGTAGTTCCGCACACCGTCGATGACCTTGCCGAGGGAGTAAAAGTCGTCGACAGTCCTTCCAAGAGATACACTTGATGAGATGTATTTGCGGTTGGCTGGGTTTGTGTCATTGGCGGTGTAGTACCTGGTGCACGAACACGACCAAGGCAATTAGTGAGAGACATCCGATGCAGATTGAGATTGGTACCGAAAACCAGGACAGACGTCCGGGAGACAAAAGAGAGGAGTGGCTCACATTGTGTTTATTTTCCAGAAGTCGCTTGTGTGAATGCCTTTCATGAAGTCTGTGATTATGGCTTTGTCTCCAACAGACCAGTTGCGATACCAAACTGGTATGTGGAGTCATGGAGTCACGAAGTTGGGAGGTGTGGTGTGGTCGGGAGTGAGGTGCGGACGGTTCCGGGTCCAATCCAACAGTTTCATGGAAAATAAAATCACAACTGCTCGACACAGAAGTTTCCTCTTGTCCGACGACCCAACACGGGACTCACTTATGTAGATCGTGAGCGGTTCCGTCAGTGTTCTTTCTCCGGGAGTGAAGGTGATATTCTCCTTGGTGTGGATCAGGCCAGAGTCAAACGCAGCATCACCACTCCCCGCGAGGAGCGCGAGTAGGGCGATGGCGATGGCAATGCACAGGTAAGAGCAATGAGACATGCTCTCTTAGTGATCGCGGAAAGAAGCTCTCGATTTTGTTGCCGAAATTCTACAGGCGCATGGAGCCAGGAAACCCTTGTTGGCTCAGCGCAGGCAAAGTGGTGCAGGATGGGAGTCCTTTTCCGGAGTAGATTTGCCCCGGACCTGATTTGACCTGTGCAGGCGAACAAGGGTGGTTTTGTGCTTGATGGACGGAGATGGAGGGGAGACTACATTCCAAACCGCAATCGCGCGCGTTTGCAACCAGAATTACTGAACCCCGCCCCAAGGTTTACTTGACCCTAAGGAAAACCGACTCGATTATCCGCTTTAATCGGGCTTAAAAGTCACCCGCCATCATTGCCGAACCGAATCCACATTATATGCAAGATTACATTATATTTAATACACAGTCTTTACATCATACTTGGTTTGGTCTGGTGCTACATCCCTCCGTTATGACTCCTCATCTGCCGCCGGCGTGATCCCATCTTCACCAGCTCAAGCCATCATCCCTCATCATTTCCGCAGCACTCCACGTCTTTGATTACTGGAACCTCCTCCTACAGGACGCCTCAAGCGCTTCTTCCGTTCGAACGGTGCTCCTCCTATTGGGGCCGGTCTTTGCGCCCTCTCAACCGCAAAACTCTCACCTGGAGCGCTTTTGGTGTGTTTGGAAGGCGTTTCCTCCCCTTCGAATACAAAAATCCGGTGGGTCCAAGTGTTTGGGTGTACCGTCGATCGAGTCCACGTTGATCTCAACAGCACCAGAGGTCTCTCCATTTGAATGAAACCCACACGGTCTCTTTGGCGTCATCCTGAGAGGGAGTTGATGGCCGGGGGTGGCGATCGTTTTGGACTTTTCACCTGGCTTCCTCAAAACCGGCACTCACCCACCACCTTCAACCTCCCACGAATGGAATTCGACCCTGAGAGCGCAAACTGCACCTCCTATAATCATAGTGCGTCGATCGGTCGGAAAAGAACCGGGGTTTTCCGGAGTTTTTTTGGACAGACGTCCCCTGTGGTCACACCTATCATACCACATGCAGTATTTGTTCCGATGGACGGTGTTATGGACATCTTGCTCATGAGCCGCCCTCTGAATGCGCCCAGGCAGTTCCGCAACGACGTCCAGAACGGTCGGGACTGGAGGCATTCTGTCCACACCAGATCGGACACGTGGGAGTGTGGCATAACTGAAGATCGTCGTACGGAACGGGACCAGCATTGTGTGACCCTATAAGAGCAGATATTTTCTATATTCAGATGCTTTGCTTCCGCTGGTGGCCTTCCTATCCCTTTGGTACATTAATTGCCGATCTTGTATGTAACAACGCGACACCACGTAGCCACCTGTCTTCAGAACAAAATAGAGCACGAAAACTTGAAAAGAATGCACCGGAGGCAAATATGTGTATTCATCTCTTCAGTTGGCTCCAAGAGTAGCGGCGTCTGTTCGTACTCACTCTCCACAAACAACAAATGAAAATTCCAGCAAAAACAACCCCGCTTCGTTCTGTTCACGCCCCTTCCGGTCCCGCCCCTTCGTTAACGTCCCATCGCCCGCTGCAGTTTGTGCTTCTGCATTGCGTATTGCTCTCCAGCTGACTCGGGCAAGTGGTTCGGAGGGATCGGTTTCAATTCGCCGCTGGTAGACGCTCTAAAACTTTCTTTGCAAAAAATGGAGGTGACATGGGCTGTTGAGTTCTCGGAGCAGCCAGTCGGGTACCTCGACGTCAGCGTCGATGGGATTTGGACTGGCTAAACGATGCAAAACAGTCAAATGTCAAACGTACGTTAGACGATGTGACGATGGAACCAAATACACGGGGTGGGAGCCTCAAGTCATTCCCACTCACAAGATGACTCCGAGTTCATGGTCGACGTCACTGCCTCTACCTTTGGTCTTTTCGATGGAGGAGTCATCCGCTCGGCAGTTCCAAATCCAAGTAGAGAATGGGCAAACGTGAGGTGGCAAGCGGGAGTGTCTCGCGGGGAAAGGAATTGGACGGGTGAAGAGGATGACCGTGGCCAAAGCCCAAGCCGTGGTGTTGACCGCACAGTGCCAACACGCAAATCACTCCCCGGCCATCCGTGGCTCGGTTTGCGATCCAGGCTCAGCGGGAACGGAGCGCTTGCGCACGCAATGTACGGGCAGGGCGTCGGCTCGTTCAACGCCGGAAGTGTGGGGATGGGTCAGGGTGGGGGATTGCCTGTGCAGCTGACGTTTGCCGGCGACGTGAATGAGCAGCGTGGATATGCGACCGCGTTTTTCGGGGCGGGAGGACAGGTTGGAGGGGTGGTTGCGTGTGAGTGTTCCAGGAGGGTGTCTCGCCATAGATTTTGAAATGCAGACGAGGGTGGACGGGGGCTCAGACCTGGCAAGGAGGTCGATGCAATGATGAATGATTGGTGATGGCGGATGGCATGAAATGGATTGCGTGGGATGGTGTTGCCGATGTTGTCCCGACATTGCTTGGCTTGCATTGACACATCGGGACTCCAGCGCAGGTTGTGCGAGATCTCCTTCAACGGTTCGGTCTTCCCAACGAATACTTAGCCAAGATTTGGTAAGTGTAAACGTCACTCGGTGATGGTGTTGTTTCGTTTGACTCTTAGCACACCCAACTCACAATTCTTATTCCAACACCCACCCGCCACCCCTCTCCTTCCCGATGTCTTGAACTCTTTCCTTTCAATGAATTAGGTCCCTTTCTTCAATCACACCAAACCCCGCAAACCCTGGTCTCTCCCTCCCAGAGTTCCTCCTGGCTTGTCATCTGTGCAGACTCTCTGTCACCTCTCGACAACCGCCTCCCGACTATCTTCCGGACAACTACCGTGCCGAGGTTGTACAAGCGGTTTTTAACCTTAGAGGTGGCCAGCAGCAGCAACAGCAACAGCCGCAGCAGTCTTTCCAACTCCCCCAGCAACAGTTCGCCAACCAGCAACAACAATTCATGAACACTCAATCTATTGCACGCCCAGCCATGCAACCCCAACCTATTATGTCGCCGCAGGCCGCAGGCCCGTCGTTCGCCCAATTCCAACAACCCCAACAACCCCAGTCTTTCTCTCAACCACAATCCTTCCAACAGTCCCAATCTTTCGCGAACCAGTCTCAATCTTTCACCGCCCCGTCCTCAGCCTCTCCATGGACCATTACGCCCGCCGACCGCGCCACGTTCGATCAGGTTTTTCGAGCGTGGGATCCGCGGAACACGGGATACGTGTTGGGGGATACGGCCAGGGAAATATTCGGACAGAGTGGACTGGCAGCGAATGTTCTTGCTAGAATTTGGTGAGTGCTAGATGTGATTTACATCGCGGATGGGGGTTCAGGGGACGGGAGAGGTGTTGATAGGGCAAGGGGACAGTTCACAGTAGGCACTGTGGTGGCCTTCAGCTCAACTCAATTGTAGCGTTAAGTTTGACTCAGGGAGCTCCAGTGGAATGGTAGTCTGATTCACTCGGAGAAAGAGGGGCGGGGGGAAGGAGAACTTGAAAGATTGTTGGGAAGTTCTACAAGGAGTCCTCGTTGTGCGGCAAATGCTTCAATGTACCGGAACTCCTGGACCCTCCTCCCCAGGGAACTGTCTGCTCTCTCCGACCCCGCCCGCCTCAACGCTACCGAGTTTGCCATAGCGATGCAGCTTGTCAACAAGAAAATTCAGGGTATCGATCTCCCACCATCCCTTCCACCCGAGCTTGTACCTCCCGCGAAACGAACCCTGGACGAGGCCGTCGAGGCCGCCAAGCGAGCCGGCATGGCTGCCGCTTCCGCTCCGAACAACCAACAGGGGCGGCTCGGCGCATCGTCGGGTTTCCCGCTCTCGGCATCTGGATCCGCCATGGGACTCTCCACAGGGGGCCTCCCCGCTGCGTCTACGAGTATTCTTCCGCAGCCCACGGGTGCATCCAGTGTGGCCGCCGGGGGTTTCGAGGAGAGGTTCCCCGATGTCGACACACTTTTGGCGGATGCGGGGGTCGGCGGTGGAACCCCGGGGCTGCAGACCCCTAGGGCCACCCAAGGGAGTCAGTTTACCCCCACAATGGTTGGATCGGCAGGACATGGAGGGATCTCCGCACCTTCCACCCCGTCGACCGCCTACTCGGCACCCCCACCTCCCGTCCCCTCTGTGCAATCTGCGCCAGCGCCCTCCACCCGGGCCATCGACCTGCTCTCACAAATACCTTCACTCCAGTCTCAGCTAACTACCCTGTCCTCTCGACGTTCGACCCTGCTGTCGTCCATTACCGACCTGTCGTCATCTGTAGCGGTCCTCGCCTCTTCGGTGAAGCCGCAGGGAACGTCAAGGATTGCGGAGTTGGCCGGTCGTGGGGAGTTTGACAAGGTGGCCTCTGTTGCTGCGGCGGTTAAAAGAGCGGGGGAGATTGAGGGTGAGGCTAGGGATGCGGAAGAGAGGAGCAGGAAGGAAGTGAGGAGAGCGGAAGATTCGGAGCGAGACGCTAGAGATGCCGGGAGGGAACGGGAGGACAAGGAGCGTGAGAAGGAACGAGGCGGAAGGATAGGAACGACGTTTGGAACTGGGGCGGCAGCGACGGTCCCACCGCCGTTTGGAAGCTCTCTGGGGACGCCGTCAGTAGCCACTGTTCCACCTCCGTTCGGAACAGCAACGGGAACACCTTCCGGGGCGACGGTCCCACCCCCTTTTGGGTCTACGTCAAAAGCATACCCATTCCCCACTTCAACTCCCCTTCCACCAACTTCCCCGTCTGCCGCCTCCATAATCGCCGCAACCGCGCCTGCACCACCCAGCCCAGCACCCTTGTCCCCTCCCACATCACCACCCCCTGCGTCTTCTTCAACTCCAGGGACGGCCGGCTCCTCCGCATCGGACTACGCAAGGCGTATCATGGAGCAGGCCCAGGCGGCCGTGCGTGATGCGCAAGCACGCGCGCAGGAGAACGAGCGAAGGGCGAGGGAAGCAGTGGAAGCTGTGAGGTCTGGGCGCGTTGGGATTGGCGCGAGCGCGGCCGCTGGTGCCGCTGGCGTGCCACCCAGTGAGGCGGGTAAAGTAGGCAACGTTGTTAGGACAGGTCCCGCGCCGGCACCACCCAGTGCCCCAACAGGCTCCGAAAAACCAAAGCCTAGGGGTGCTCCACCACCTCCCAAACCGAAGCCGATGGGACTAGGTGCAAAGCCGAACGAAAGAAGTGGAACCCCTCCTCCACCAGTGACAGCGCCCGTTGCGAACGCGCATTGGGAACCTGCTCCCCCTCTTTCACAGCCAACGGTGCCGGCTGTCGCGCCACCATTCATCCCGGCGTTCGTCCCGCAACCTCCAGCCACCGTCGCAAAAGTCCCTCTTGTTCGTCCACCCTCACCGGATTCATGGGCGGACGAAGATGCCCCACCCAAAAAGGTGGATCCGCCGCGCGGAACATCTCCGGCGCCTTTGTCACCCGTCGCTGCGCAGTCTTCTCGTACAACGTCGCCAGCTCCCGACGGAGCTGTCGGTGGGGACTCGTCCAAGGTCCCCGCTCGTGCGTCGTTGGACGTGGATGAGATCGCCAAGCAGGCGCGGGCGGCCAGGGAGGCGGCAAAGCAGAGAGAGGCGGATGCCGTGGAGAAGGAGAAGGCGACCGGTGGTATATCGTTCGCGACAGGGAATCCGTTCGCGTTTCAGAACAGGTCCAGATCAGCGTCGACGACGGGTGCAAAGGAGCAGAAGCCACGGTCGAGGTCTCCGTCCAAAGTGGGGAAAGAGCCTCAAGTTGTGGCAGGGTCTTCGAATCCCTTCGGGACGTTTCCCCCTGGAAATCCTTTTGGTGCTCTTGGTGCCGGATCGGGAGGAGCGCCGAATCCGTTCGGTGCCTTGCCAACCGGAAACGACACGTTCAGTGGTGGACTCGGTGGAAATCCCTTCGGTGGACTTTCCAACCGACGCCCCAGCGATGCAGACTGGTTGGGCACCCCGGCGTCGGAAATGGACCGGCCAATTTCAAGCAGCGTATTGAGTGACGCCGCTAAAGCTGAGGAAGAGAAGGACATCGTGAAATCAGGCCAAGCAGGTGCCAGGGCCGATTTCAAATCGGAGATCGCCGCAGCAAGGGCGGGTACTGGGGTGGATGATGCCAAAAAGAAGCTTCAAGGGTTGTTTGGACCAGGTCCGGTGGATTCCAAGGACAAGGAACCTCCACCGAAGCCCATCAAGATTGATGTCAAGCCGGACGATGACGATGGGTGGGGCAAGCCAAATGTCACCAAAGAAGTACTGGAGGCAGTCAAAACCGGAAAGGACCTTGGGCTTCCTAGTATGGCGGATCGACGAGCGATGTTGGAGAAGAGATTTAGTGACGTTGGGACTGCTCCAGCAACATCGGCTCCTGTCACCACGTCGAAAACCGAATCAAGTCGCCCTTGGGAGAACAAGCAACCTCCCGTCTCTCCACCAACACCGCCACCACTCGCCTCTGGAACCGTCCCACCACCGCCACCCCCCCCACCGCCAGGTCCTATTTCCGGGGCGGCAACTCCTCGATCAGGAAGCAGTGAAGACATGTTTGGAGGTTCGAAAGCACCACCAAAGTCTTTGCCGTCTCCGCTCATAGCAAGGATATCCGCACAAGTTGAGGAAGCACAACAACGCGCTGCGAAAATCGACGAAGCACAAATCCCGCTCCCGCAAGAACCTTCACCACAGGTGGTAACGGAGGATCGAGTGGGTTCAACTGAGACCCAATCCTCAGCCTGGGGAGATGAGGGGACCTCATCGCCCGTGGCTAGCTCACTCCCTACGGTGAAATTCCACGTTCGGACCCTGTACCAATACGATCATACGCAGCCAGATGACCTCAGTTTCGACGCGGATTGCGTGATCGCCGTCGAAAAAGAGGAAGGTGAATGGATGTTTGGTAAGATTGCGGAGGGAAAGGAGGGCGTTGGGCGCGAGGGATGGTTTCCAATCACGTATATCGAGAAAATTTACAACTACGTACCGGGTAGTTTGAGCCAAAATCCCGTCACACCAACCGTTACAATAACGACGCCAAAGTTCGAGGCGAACGCAGTTGTCCTTTATGATTACGAGGCAACCCGTGATGATGAAATGACGGTCTACACAGGGGAACTGCTGGGGATAATTAACAAGGACGATCCAGAGTGGTGGATGGCTGAACGTCTAGAGGATGAGACTCACAAACCTACTGGAAAGGTTGGAGATCGTGGGGTTGTTCCGAATACTTATGTGGAGTTGTTGCAGACTGGAGTGCAGGATTTTGAGAAGCGGGGGGGCGGGGGATTTAGCGGTGGCAAAACTTGGATACCCGAGGCACAGACAAACGGTCGTTCCGACGACATGCCTTCTTCCTGGGACCTCGCAGATGCTAATCCGTTTGGATCCTCTGAAGACACACCGTGGGTTGTTGACCAGGAACCTGCGGTAGTGAGCGAGCCCCCCCGCAAGCAGTTGTCAGGAAGAGCATCTGCTGCTGGCCCAAAAATTGCACCGCCCGTTGGGCCATCGCCAGCAGCACTGGCCAGGACCCGACAGGGGGCACTGGATAGTGCCGGAAAGCGCAACTCGGCTGGTCCGACGTTAATTGGTGATTCAGTCTTTAGCCCGACTGGAAGTCCAGAGAGTTCGCGGCGAAGCAGTGTGCCTGTACCAACATCAGCGCAACTTGCTGTGAACTTGAATGGGAGTGCGGAGGGCCTCTCGCTCTCTCGCAGTGGCAGTCGCGAAATTGTAGGTGGAGCCTTGAACATTACTTTCGTGATGATGCACGCCTTTAATCATGTGTTCTGGTCACATTTGCAAGTCTCCGGGCAAAGAATACGAAACGTGGAGCTCAAGAATGGACCCTCAAATCCTGGAGGGTCTCTCACAAGAGGAGCGCAAGCGACAAGAAGCGATCTACGAGCTTATCAGAACAGAGCAGACATACGTGCAGGATTTACAGATGATTGTAGAGGTAAGTTCTGTGACTAATGTCGTCAGGGGAAAGCACAGTTTTACGTTCTCGTATCTCCAAGGACTTTTACAATCCGATGCAAAACTTCATGAAAGCCGAAGATCTGAAACAGATATTTTCCAACATTGGGGAAATTTTGGAAAAGAACGCGATCTACATGAGTGACATCCTGCAAGTTCAGCAAGAGGATGGTATGGTCGTCCAAGTGATTGGCCCCGCCTTTGTTAAGCATGTATGTGATGACTTGATATCAGAGCATTCGAGATCGCTAATGGTTGTGTGTTGGACGTTCAGTCCAAGTCCCTGGAAAGGTACAAGGACTATTGTGCAGTCCAAATGAATGCAAGCAAGTTTTTGCAAAAGCGAAGACAGGAAGACGCTCAACTTGGAGACTTCTTGAAAGTGAGTAAAGAAGCTCCAAGTTTGGTCAACCCCACTGACAAATCACATATAACTAAGGCTCGACAAAGGGATCCTAAATTCCGGGGCCTTGATCTGTCAAGTTATTTGCTGGAACCAATGCAGCGACTCACAAGATATCCTTTGCTCCTGCGGAAGGTATGTCTCGTTTCTTTTGAGATTGTTTAAATTGGTTTTCAAACTAACGAGCCTCATTGGTTGTCAAGGTTATTCACTATACTCCCAAGTCCCATCCAGACCATGACAGTCTTCTAATAGCGTTGAATCTTGCCGAGAAAGCACTGGAGGATGTGAATGAACGGGCCAAGGAGGTGGACAACCGTCAGAAAATGGACGAAATATCCAATCTGGTGGACTTCGAAAAAGCCGATGAAGTAAGTGGCACTACATCTACGGCCGGAGAATGAATTGAATGTGAAACTTCTGCATTGTTTGCAGAGAGTGGACTTGTATGCATCCACACGACTTGTTGGCAAACGTCAGTTTGTCTACGAAGGGCCGTTGACGAAGGCCAAAAGCAATCGCAAGCTTTATGCGTACTTATTCAATGACCTGTTACTCCTCGTTGAACGCAAAAGCGCAACTGCCATAAGTGTGGCGAAGAACTCGTATCAGTATTGGATGTATCGGAAGCCGTTACCCCTGAGCGAGTGTGCTGCACGGGAGATACCGCCGAACGCAAGACTGCCTTTCAGTGTTGGTGCGTTGAGCGAAGATTGGTTTACTTAAATCTTTTATTGACATTTGATAATGTTTGTGGTGCAGATGAGGCATGCTTTCAAGTTGTTCATATTGAGGATATAATCACGTTCCGGGCACCCTCGGTTTCGAACAAGCGCACATGGTTGAATCACCTGGATCGCCAAGTAACAAACTTGTCTGCAGCCACCAAAACGCTCGAGCGACAGAAGCAACAAAGGGCTAGTACGTTTAATGCCACCGGCACTTTGAAGCTCTCAATTCTCGAGGGGACCCAAATCGTGCAAGCGGACATGGGTAAGTCTTTGGTGTTCATTCCATGTCACATGGATCCCTTATAACTTCCGGTTCCTTTCTTCAGCCAAACTCGAGGTCTTCTGTAGGGTTGAGGTCGGCCACCAGACCATCAAGACAAAGATTGTGCGCGATCCGTCGCTCAAGTTCAACCAAGTGAGAATAAAATGGTACATGGGTGGCGTTTGATGGACTCAAACTCGTTTTTTTGTTCACCAGACGCTCATGTTCAGTGTGGAAGATCTGGACGAAAGTGTTAGGATCACAGTGCTCAATTACGACAAGTACTCTCAAGATGGTGAGTCTGAGTCCCGCAAATGAAAGTGAGGGGGCGAAGGTGACAGCTTTGTTGACCATCATCATGCGGTCACTTTGCTTTTGCTAGAGGTCCTTGGCGTGGCAGAACTCCGGCTCGATTTTCTCGAATATTACAACGAGAAGGAAACGGAGCGGATGCAATTGCAGCTCAAGAACGCGGCACGTGGGGCGATGCTATTTGTGACGATGCAATATGTGCGGCACGTGTAGTAATAAATTTATCCAGTCCAGCCTAATCGAAGCAAGAATGTGTGAATAGAGTGCACGTCAGTTCGGTCTCTACAATCTAAAGGGCTAATGCGGGCCGGCGCAAGGGACTTTAATATCGTTACATGATTTTGTCCAATGCCTTCCGCGACACCTCGACACCCAAGAAGTTGGCAGCGTTCGCTGGTAAGAGGAGAGAATACGTCAAACATCATCAAAAATCGCGCTCGTGCCAAGAGCAAGCCGAATAGCGGCCGTGTGGCTGGACTGGACCCAACTCACCAGGGAACGCTCGGAGCATCGCAGGTCCGAGACCCTTGAACAGCGCACTGGGACCTTCCGCGGCGACGGTCTTCATCGTGGCGTCCACGAAGCCCTTGTAGGTGCCCGCGGGGGATGATTGGATTCGAGATTTGATAACGTCGGGGGGCTAAGGGTCCGAACGTTGACACCCGCGACAGTAAACGACACACGCCATACACGGTGCTTACAATGGCAACGGTCCAGTTCGCGACTCCAGCAATACCACCGGCAAAGAGAACGGCCCCGGGACTCATGGACCCACCGGGGGGGCTCAGCGCGGCCTTGACGACCTCGTAGGTGGCGAACCAAGCCATGGAGGCGGGCCCGTCTCTTACGAGCGTTGCGAACGTTCCCCTAAACAAACTGCGGACACCGCCGTCTTTCCAAATGTGCGCAGTGGCCTGGCCGATGGTCTTGTAGGGGGAGTTGGGCGTCTGGAGCACGATCTTGATCCGCTCCATGGGGCCCATGAGCAGCGTTCCTGGGATGGCGGAGTAGAAGCCGGCTTGGCAGATTTGCCATGTGGAGAGTGTTCCTTCGGGCTGGTCGATGTCATGGAGGGCAAAGGAAATGGAACAGAGTTGGAGATGGCGTGCCGTGAAGGATGAGATGTGAGTAAAAGGAATGAACTAACCTTGTTTGAATAATATCGGACAAGCTGGGCTCCCATCTCGTACCCCCAGAAGTACAGCGCAAACACACTAATCCGACGAGGCAATAGCGTTTAGTATGGGGAAAACCGTGGAAGAACATGGTGGGTGTGTTTCTCCACTAACTCGAACTCACGGAGTGATGCCAATGATCGGGGGGATCACACCCCTGTAGAGCCCAAGGAGACCATCCGCCTTGATCGCTTTACGAATGACGTCGAGGGTGCCAGAGTATTCACCGGGTTTGGCGGTCTGGAGGCGGACTCTGGAAGGTGCGGGTGGGGAAAAGGGAAAGGACGGTGGTGAGACGATGTGGGAAAGCGATTCGGCAAATGCCATTGCCGCAGCTCTCGAAAAGATTAGGACGACGCAGTGTGAAATCATCCATCGCCAACCGTGGAGATTTCGGTCTCTTTCGAATTCCATACAGGGTAGCATCAAAACCCCCCTTCCCCCACGACTCGACATGTGAAAACTATCAACAAAATGCCAGTGTCCCAACCATCAAATAAGTGAGGACGGCCTAGTGTAAAGTCATCCAGCGCCAGCCGTAGAGATTTCGCTTATTTTCGAAATCCATCCGTGCCAAACATCGCGTCCCGTCGCTTCCCCCCCACACCTCCCCCGTCAACTGCAACTCACTTGATGAGATCGAAAGGGTGGCCGACCAGTACCAAACAGATTCCCCCGACACCACCGGAGATGAAGGACTGGACGCGGTCGGAGTTGGACGAGGACCGGCACCGTTCCAGCGAGCCGCGATTCCAGAAAAACATCGCGCGGAAGGAGTTAAAGTGTACGTGGGTATCAGGATCAGCAATGAATATCGGGCGATTGGGTGCGCAAAGGATGCCGGAATCGTTGATGCAGGAAACATGAAGCCAGCGCGAATTCAGACTCCGCGCTCATTCTCCCGTACCTTGAGTCCCGCGAGTCCGCGTCCTTTCTTCTTCGTCTCCACGGGCTGCGCGTCGCTCGACATCGGATGTTGGGGGTTTCGGAAACGGTGAAGTGCTGGATGAATTGTGAACTCACGAAAAAGGTTTTCCCGTCACGTCATGCCCACTCTTCGTTCTCTTTCCTAAAATCCAAGTCTTGCGGCGATCACGTCAAAATTCACAATATTCTACAGATTTTTCACACTTGAAATGCCATTCCTACTGTGCTGTTTTTAGTGTCACGTAATCAAACCTCGCCGTCCGGAACAACCTTCCACTTCCCTCGCCACACTCCCCGCTGTTCCAGGACCCCTCCTGCACCCTCCTGCGCTTCACTCGTCCACCCAACCGCCCCTTTGACCCCATCGACCGCCCACCCCGCAGCTCCCTTCACCTTCTCCACCGCCCACCCCGCAACAGCTCTGACAGCCTCCCCCGGATCCATGTCCGCTGCAACCCCGCCCCCTCCATCACCTCCTGGCGTCCACCCTCCAATGTTCCAGCTCGACCTGTTCCCCGCCACGGCCGCAAGCCACCCGTTCTTCCCAGCACCTTTGCCCCTCTGTCGTCGCCGCTCCATCTCAGCCTGAGCGTCCATTGCGGCGAACACAAACAGCTTGAACTCGTTGTAGTCGAGCTCCTTGTTTCCCGAGACGTCAAACTCCTCAAAAATGCGTCGCACGGCGCGGCCGCCAAAGCCCAGCAAGGACCCCAGCGTGGAGAATTCATTGTGCGAGACCGACTTGGATCCGTCTTCGTCCAGAAGTTCGAAGCAGGTTCGCCAGTGCCGGTACATGAACGTTTTGGCTTCATTGTCCTGGTCGGAAATGCGGTTTTCATTCAACGTGAGGAAGTATGAGCGTTTTCATTAAACGGAATGAGCAAGAGGAAAATATTAGCATCGGGGAGGGATCAATGACACGCAATTAACTCCACACTCACGTTTACTGCCACAAGAATGCACATGAGAAGATAGAACTGAAACAGAATTATTTTCGATGAGAAGTATCGAACGACGAAATCTCTCTCTTCTGCAGGCGTTTTTTTCCACGATTCCCGACGTTCCACCATCCTCCCAGTTCTGGGGGCCCTTTCTTATTCTCACACCGCCATATCGACACACCCACCTCATCGAACTCCACGCTCCCGCTCCGATCCAAATCAAACACATCAAACACCCTTTCCACCTGCGCCTGGCTCAGATTCGTCGCTGACCTCAGAAACGAAGCGAACTGGATATCGTCCAGCCCGCCCGCGCTCCGGGCGTCCAGCACTCGGAAAAGGTGCAGGACGAGCTGCGCGGAGCGGGCTGTGAGGACACCTGTGTGTTCGAATTCGTATATTTGTTCAGGTCCAGGAGTTTCATTTTGTTGGGATTGTAACTGTTTCGGGGATCGCATTTGAGCCCACCGTATTTCGGGTCCAGGTGTAATCGCTTGATGAACAGCCAGGTGATCTTCATGATGAAGATGAAGCGACGGTATCAAAGCTATGATTGTCGACCTTCGTTGCGGTTACGAAGTTTCGTTGTGAAGGGACCGTTTCTGAGGCGCCGCTCTTGCTCTTGGGCGACCGGCGATGCTGGATCGATGGTCCGGCCTGTTTCTCGACGAGTCCGGATCTCTTCTTTCAGCTGGGTAACGATAAGTTTTGGTTGCGATCTGAGGGACCGAAGGTTGCGAAGACGCTGCAAACCGACCACAAAAAATGAAAAAACAATGTTCAGAAGAATTCAGATGCAATGCCAATCTACATGTGATGCTTAATATGTCTAGGAAGTGGAACGCGCAATAGTTTATGTGATCTCGCTCTTCTTGGGCTCTTTATTTTGGACCTCCATGGTCGTAGACCCCAACATTCGACTGGCACGAACCAGAAGCTTGTTCGCTTGTGACGAGAGAAACCAGGCTCAAAACTGTTCTGAGATTGTTTGACAGTAGTCTTACCTTGGAGCGCGTCAGCAAATGTATGCAGAAGCTCAATGAACGTGGACTGGATGTCGCCAACCTCGGTCACAATAGACCGACGATGCTTCATTGATCCGTCGGAGATCGATGATAGGTCCAACTGTACTGCCTGTAGTCCATCCCAACAGAAACTTGGGTTTCGGCGTCGACCGAACGAAAAACGCCTTCATTACCTTTTCCATTGCGGCAAGCACAATTAGGAGAGGATTCGTGATGAAGTAGGAAGTCAAGCTCACGGAGAGGAGCGACATGAAAATGACGATGGATGCAGCTGCACGTAAAAGGACGGGTTCCTAGCAATCAAGTCCTCTCATACAACACATATCGTTACTCACCCGATAGAATCGACAGTCTGCCGTACTTTTCCGAAAGGTCCTGTAAACGGCCTTCAAGCGTGACAGTATCACCCATATAGTCAATATCGGGTCTGGTGTGTATCATACAATAGCAATGAGCAAAGTGCTTCAGATGACGCTCATCAGCACTCACTCACGCTCCAGATACGATAATGTAATCAAACCCGAGGAAGCTCATGGTCGTGACCTGGAACAAAAAGCCGCCAATGTACCATTCCTTCTGACCAACGAGTGTCGACAAATCCCGCTTGGCGTCCTCGTAAATGGTTGCCGCGGAAAGGTTGAACAGCGCGTTTTCGTCCGCGGAGATTTCAAACATGGTCCTGATGCGGTATGTTTCGGCGAGGAATTGGTTGCCATCGTTCACTCGTGGCACCTGCACGGTCAAGGCCTTCACGGAAAGGGATGAAATAGGAAGAATGAGGAAAATGCAAGCTCTGGATTACAGCAATTTTTCAGCTCACTGAGTAGAACGCGGTCTGATTCTCTAATCCTGACATGGCAAGTACTTTTCCATCCAGGGTGAGAATGTAGAAAAACGTGTTTGCAGTGCTTTTCCGCTTGGCGTCGTTGAGGACTTGGCACAAGTTGTACGAGTCAAACTCGGAAACTACAGACCCAACAGTATTCGCTGATGAGTCAAAGAGAGGTATGACAATCGATTGAGAGATTGTGCCGAAACTTTGAAATGGTTTTGTGTGAATGAATGAAACCCGATGTGGGAGTATCCACCGGCTACTGGTTCTCACGAAATATATGGGTCCGCTAAAGACACAACGACATTCCTTTCGGCTGGGCACGTTGGATCCGTTGGGCATCCGAGAGCCCCGAAATCAACGCCATCAACCTTACGAACAGGTTTCCTGTCATCATTCAAGTTTCTGGCAACACATCACCTTGCCAAAAGTGGCGCCACTCACTACTCCAATTGCTGATCCAAGCATATTCAGGGTGTCGTTCCAGGCATACTGGTGCAAACTTTTGCTTGTGTTTTGAACTGGGCAGAACAGGCGGCAAGTAGCATTTGTTGCCCAGTACGAATAGATGTACTGCGTTGCACTAGTAGGGTTAGAGGCGTTGGTTGCTGCGTATGATGGTGCAACTGCAAAGACGTTCAAATGTGGGTAGTAGGAGTAAATCACCGCGGCGTGCAGGTTTGCTGCACAGAGATTAGATAAATCAGTAGATGCCAAGTCGTTCATCGACTCCGATTATGTACTGACTTTGTGGGCCAATCGTGACCACCAATTTTTTCATCAGACGCACCAGCACGTCCCAGTCGTTGATTCCCACTGCACCTTCTTCGATCGCAGATGTGATCGCCTGTAACAGTGCGTGGTTCTTTCCTAGGTACGATTCTTGCGAATATATGACAGGAAGTACGTGAATTCAATTTCGACAGACATCTCGAGAACGTACCGATATGAAGCACAATCTCCCTGTTCACCTCCTTCTGTAGTCTTCCGACAAGATCTCTGATACTTGTTGTTGCTGCACGATGTGTCACAATGCCAATTGGACTTGGGGAGGTTTACATGTTCACCCACCTTGCGAAACCGACTCCTTCGTGAGGTCCGTGTAACCTCTGGACCCAACGGCGACCATGACACTTGCTACGAGAATGATACTAAAGTCGACGAGGATTGATGTTTTGGAAAAGGCCTGTCCCACGTCGTTGAATCTCACTTCAATACAACAAGAACCACAATCAATGACCACAGGCTCATTGACGATATCTTCATTTGCAGCCCATGCCGTTCATTTGTACCAGGGTCCTTGCCGGCTGGAACATCGTTCGCCTTGGATGGCATACAGAAAGGAAGTGGTTTCGTTGATCGGGAGCCTGCCATTGATCAGAGTCCTCCAAAAAGGCAGCAAGAGAGCGGTTTCGATGGAACGGCGGACTCTCCTAACGATAAGCCCTAGGATCATCTGCGTGAGCTCGAATGTTTGTCATTTCCGCGTTTGTGCTGTCCAGCGGAACACACTCGCAATATTTTTCAGGTTGCTCTGCCCAAACAGTCGAGCCCTTTCTTTCGCATCCTTACATGTACATATCAGAATCAGAAAACGATGCGCAATTTATGTACTATCCAATAATCATTTACAATAAGTAAGGAGCGTGACTCTCTTCGAAAACGTTTCGAGACCAGCCAGCCATTTCTTATTAGCGATTTCCCCTTGGACGCTTTCCATTTTCATTTATTTTTCATTGCGGCGGAGGGGCGCCTTATCGTTGTTGTTTTCATTACCCGTCGATGAGCTCACCCGTCGGCTTCCAGTAACCAGAGCTTTGTTCGCTGTGGAGCGATGGAGCGGTCGAGCGTGGGGAATGACATGAATTTGTGAGTGCGGCGAAAAACAGAGGGAGTGACGATGTCTCACCTTTCAGCGCTTTGGAGAATGTTGTAAGGAGTTCCATAAATTTTTCTTGAATGTCGCCGACCTCGGCGACGATTGACCTGCGGGTTTTCATCGACCCATCCGAGATGGCGCTGAAATCAAACTTGACTGCCTGTTGAATGGGGAAATGGTGTTATCGTCAGCACTCAGCCTCGGCCATGTTTCTTTTTGGGCAACCCTCAACCCTCACCTTTTGCATGGCTGTCAGTACCATCCGAAGTGGGTTCGCGATGAGGAAGAATGTCAGTGTGACGGAAAGCAGTGACATTGCAACCACGATGGCTGCGGCTGTTCATGCAAGGACGGTTTTGCTTTTAACTGGACATTTCAGTTCATTCTTGATCGACGTACCCGAACCGATGGAAATTCTCCCATACTTGGCACTGAGATCCTTTAGACGGCCTTCCAGTAGAACCGTGTCACCAATATAGTCGATATCAGGTCTGCGCAACATCAAATGTAGGGTTAGGAATTCCGCGTTCCGAGACTTCCCCATAACTCCAAACAACACTCACGCTCCCGACACAATAATGTATTGAAATCCCAAAAAGTTCATAGTCGTGACTTGGAACAGGTACCCGTTGATGTACCACTGTTTATCGGGGAACGGGGATTTCAAATCCCTTTTCGCGTGCTCGTAAATGGTCGCGGAGGAAAGGTTCAGTAAGGGGTTCTCCCGTGCGGAGATTTCGAACATTGTTTTGACGCGGTACGTCCCGTCGTAGAACGAGTTGTTCCCCTTGGTCTGGATATCAGCTGTGGTAAGAGCCTTTTGCATGCGGGTGGCGAGCATCGAGATTTGTGCGGAGTGTTAAATTCACAAGCCGCACCGCGCCGGAAGGACGTCCACAATCAGCGTTGTCAAATCGCCACTCACAGCATAGTACTCGTTCTGGTCGTTAAGCCCCGACATCGCAAGCACATGTCCGTTGTTCGTCAGGATGTAGAACAGCGTGTTTGCCGTGCTCTTGTTTTTGGCGTCGTTGAGGAGCTGGCACAGATTGTACGAGTCGAACTCGGTCACGGTGATTCCGATGGTGGCGGGGGAGGAGTCGAAAAGGGGCTTGGGAAGACCAGAACAAAGATGAGAGGGCCGCGGGCATGGTCCCAGTTTGTGGAAACTCAGTTCAACGCACCAGCATCATGGACTGGGAGATTGTACCAAAGGAAACGTAAGGATCGGGTTGAGCGATGAGACCATTTCGTGTGGCGGGGCACCTGGGGTCGGTCGGGCAGCCGAAGGCTGAGAAATCGACCCCGGGGACCTGGAAGAACGGTTCGGGATGATTTGGTCACCAATATCCTATTTCACTTCCCCATTATTCAGAAACAGACTGGAGCCCAAGTACTCACAGTTCCGACAGATGGACCAATAATGTACGACGTGTCGTTCCAGGGGTATTGGTACAGCGTGTTGTTGGTGTTGCGAATGGGGCAGAAATTGGTGCAGGTTGCGTTCTGCGACCAGTACGAGTAGATGTAATCGGTCGTGGCAGGACCGTCTGCGTTCTTTGCCGTGTATGAGGGGGCGATGGCGAAGATGTTCCAGTTGGGGTAGTAGGAGTATATCACTGCTGCGTGCAGGTTTGCTATTTCCCAGAAGTGCGTATGGACAACAACCAACGTGTGAGGCCAATATTAAAAGCTCCAATCAATTAACTGGCATACGCAACCTTTTGGTCCTATATATGCCAGGGTGTCCTTCATGAACGGTACCAGCTTGTCCCAATCATTGATGCGCACAAGGCCTCGTTCAATTGAGCTCGAGATTGCTTGAAGAAGGTCGCGGTTGCTCGTCAAGTAGGCCTCTGAAAGCATTTGTCGATTTTAGTCTGCACTTTCGCGGTGATGCGCATTCTCTGTGGCAACGTTGGCAACGTACCGATGTGGAGCACAATCTCCCTGCTGGCTGCCTTCTGGAGTCTGCTAGCAAGATCCTGTATGCTCGACGAGGCTTTTCACATACGAAGACGGTAAGAGGCCCGACTGCAGAGGTTCAGAGTCTCAGCACCGATCGCTACGAACCTTGCGAGACTGATTCTCCGGTGAGCTCTGAGTTCCCTTTCGATCCCACCGCCACAGTCACACTCGCGACAAGAACAATGCTGCAGATGTCCATGTGAGATTGAATCGGATGGTGCAACCGTAAGAGCTTCCCACTTTATGAAGACTAAGCTCACGATGACTGCCCAGAGACTGATGGAGAATGCCTTCTCTGGCTGCGGTGCGGTCTGCTCGGATCGATTCTGTGGCGTGGAGACGGACGGTGCCCGAGACGGTGCCATCTTTCAGTGGAGCGGTGATGGAGATCTTTGCGTTGTGATCGCAGGACTCGAAAGGCAGCCAATCACTCATGGCCACGGCAGCAGAGACTACAGCGCGACAATAAGCCCACCGAGGCATCGCACGGTACGTACTATACTTGCGTTTCAAATTCATTTGCTCTGCCAGCCGACGCTAATGCGATACAAAAACAGCGCCGCACATTTACTCCCATTCGCGCTCGCTTCTTCACCAAATGGATTCTCTCCCCGACGAGCTGATTCGCGACATCTTGATTCGGCTTCCTCCCCGAGACGTGTTTCTCTCTGTCTCGGTGGTGTGTCGCCGTCTCCACTCGGTGGCATTATCGCTCGCATCGGACGACAATCGACCCTGGTTCCTCGTCGACATCGACCTCATACCCAATCCTGCGCGAGGACCATTCAAAAACCCAGAATGGCTCCCTTCGTTTTCCAGGGTGGTTGGGCCCCGCGCTGGCGTGGGTGTGCGGTACGCGGTCGCCAAGACCTTTCTCCAGCTGCCCACACACCCGCACGACGGTCAACCCGAATTGACCCCAGATATCATCGCGTCCAAGCTGCGACCGCCAGTAAGGTTTTGCCCTGCTGGAATCGGGAGAATATTCACAGCCGAACCCCACGCCTCCGGTCTGATTCCTATGTCCAACCTCGTTAGCGCCGGTGGATTGAACCTGACGCCTCCTGTGATGTGGAGCACCAACTTGGATACTTTCGAGGAAGTCTCTGCAGTGATGCAACACCCAGCCACACAACTTCGGATCCTCATTGTTTCTGTGGACGGTGCGACGACGGAAACACCTCCGGTGGCGAGACCAACCGGGAGGCCTCCTCTTTACCAGACCCTCGACACACTGACCCTAACCATGTTGCCAACACGGGACCCGCAACTGCTCGGGCGGATCGAGCGAGTTCGGGCCATACTCGGATCCGACCTGGCCCACCTCGAAAACTTGACCCTGGACATACCTCCCACCGACCACCGCACCAGCACGGCCCTGCGCGCACTGCTTTCCGAAACTTGCACGGGCCTGAAGCGTTTGAAAGCCGGCGCGCACCTGTTCTTGCCCTGCAGAAACGCAAACACAAACGCAAGCCTTGAGAACCCCCCCCTCCCCCCCCGCTGCCTTCCCTCAGTCCACACACTCTTCCTCGAATTCCCCGACAAATCCATTCCCAACTCTGGTCTCCTCCGTGACCTCATATCCTCCGAGGTCGCGTCCTTCCTTTCCAACCTGGTGACGCTCGAATGTCAAGCCTTTGGGCGAGACGGCAGCCACTACACCATGGACACTGCCCCCTCATGGGCCGCTTTTGTCGGGCGCACCGGTGCGCGAGCAGTGTGGATCTACGGGTCAAAGTGGGGACAGGTACTGGGCGGACCGGGACTGTTTGCTCCGCAGGACCGCAGGGATGTGGGCACCGAATTCGCCAGACGGGTCGTTGGTGCGTGTGAACTGACGGGACACGGTCACGTCAATGTGAGCTGGGAAGGCACGGAAGCGCCGTGGTTGCGGAGAATAGTGTAGGCGTATCGGGCATCACTTCTTATAATGTACCATAACTGTATATTGAGAGAGTAAATATTTTCGTCTTTTCTCACGCACAGCTCCACGACGTGAACGAGTAGTCAGAATTGCACCCCGCGCCGCAGTATCCAGAGTCGCCCCCGCACCACCCGTAAATACTACAACACTGTCCGTAGTTGGGACACCGGACCCCACCGTGGTCCGCACCGCAGCGACCGTCGGGACTGATTTTGGGGCGCGAGACGTCGAGGCGGTGTAGGTAGTCTGTGGAACAGGCGCCCATATGCGAACTGTGTTGAGTCGGTGTTGAGCGTCAGAAAAGCGAACTGAACCCACATTCCTGGAAGAGCGTGTTGCCCTTCTTCCTATACCCCGAATAAGTCACCAAATCCCGTTCTTGTCTCGGAATAACCGTCCCGTTCGGTGCGAACTCGAGGACGGGACGGGACGGCAACGAGTACGGCGTCCACGGTAACGGAACGGTGCCGGGACCGTTGGGGTCCCCCGATTTGGCCAGGTTCGTCCAAAGGGTCGCCATGACAAGAGACGTGCGTTTGTCGGTGTCGGCAAGGGTGGGTGATACGAAGCTGCAATTGGAGATTTAGATTGAGCGTAGTTTGCAAACTAACCCCACCCCCAACTACTCACACAAAGTTGACCTCACTCGCATGAGCGACGCCAATGTAATTGCCTTGGGCATCCGTCAAGTTTACTCCTGTTGTGTTGACGTTGAAACGATCTTCCCAACACGAATCGGTTCAACTTAATTGGTAACGTCACACGACCGGCGTCACTCACATTTGTAAACCTTCTTTCCGGCTTTGGTGAGCGTTTCAGCGTAGTAGCGGTTGCCCGAATAGTACTACGTGCAAGTGATGATAAGAGATCTTTGACGTTCTGCTGAGAGTGCAAACAAATGCAGGACTCACCACAAAGTCACCGATAATCTCGCCAGCGCCATCAAACTCCGTTGTCGGATTCCCCTTCCGCCCTTCGAAATAGAGCGACAGCAATTCCTGCTTCCAATCATTTGGCCACATCTCTCCGCTGGAATTGAGCGTGGGGTCCGGGGGAAGCACATTTGGAACACCAACGCCGTCAAGGAACAGGTCCATGGCCGTGTAGTTAGCGCCGTAGACGGGGTTGAATCGGGGCCCTTCGTTTTCGTTGTCCCCAATGATAACAGCGCGACTGGATAAAGAGTGGGAGGTGGTGAAGAAGGCAGAGTGACCATCAAGGTATAGTTCACGTACACTTCGGAGTTTATCTTGCCGTCTTTCAACAACTGCCACGAACTATCCGGCGCTATGACTTTGTCGAGAGTGGCCAGACCCCATTTCTAACGATTCGACACAAACCAAAGGTTACGTCCACGAATAGTACCGTCTTTTGTTAAGCACCCACCAAATTTTTTTGCGCCCAGTTGGTCAAGTTCCGTTCAGGAACGTCCCTCAAGGCCTTCACACGGTCTTTACCGGAGAGAGCACGGTCCGTGAGGTTGAACGTCGCGAGCGCGCTCAGGTACTGGCCGTACACCGTGCTTTTATCGTCGGGCTATTTGTTTTCGATTCAACACCGGCCATGAATAAGCTTCTTGTGAATTGACAAACAGTTACCGGTTTTACCTCACTTTCTGCGCGTCGTGCGACGTCGTGGACCCTGATTCCATGATGGCGTACGAGAAGAGGCCGTTGGCTTGTGGGATGACGGTCAACCAGCTCACAATGTTCCTATTGAGAAGTAGGGCCGGGGTCACGTGAATGAGATCGTGAATGGGTGGGAAGAAGGGATTCACATGCCACGTACGCTCCAGCGCTGACACCAAAGATCGTGACTTGTGCGGGGTCTCCACCGAAGGATGCAATGTTATCCTGGAATTGATGGAATGGATGGAATGACAGAAAGCTCCAGCAAAAGTTCAGCAGCAGAAGGACGTACCCTGACCCATTTCAGTGATGCGATTGCGTCCTGGAATCCATAGTTTAAGCCGCTGTCGCCTGCTGGACGATGGAGCGAGCATTGGTGTGTGAGAAATGTGAAACGTGAAAGACACGTCGTGTCATTGCCGTACCATCTTCCAGTAAGTCGGGGCTTCCCAAGAAGCCAAAGACGTTGAGTCTGTAGTTAACTGTTGAGCGAGGTGAGGTGCAAACGTCAGTTTTCCGGAGAGACAAGTACTGGTGCGCATCGAACGAGATATCGTACTCACTAGTGACTACCACCACGTCGAAGTTGTGGACTATCGCGCTCGCGTTGTTGGAAGCAGCGGCGCCGGAGACGAGGCTGCCTCCGTGGATCCACACTGGGAGACGATGAGAAGGGGGGTTTCGTCTGTAGGTACTTCACGATGGAGAGTGGGCTGGAGGGTCCTTACCCATGACTAAAAGTGAGACCAAGACATTGGACTTTAGCCAGATGTTTCCTTGCGTTCTGCAAAAAGTATACTCACCTGGAAGTTTTGCTCCCTCTTTAGTCGCGTTTGCAGGAGTGTATACATGCTTCAAAAAGATACTGTCATCCCTACGAAAGCTGGGCAAAGAATGGTGCACACGTACCAAGAGCAAACAGTCTTCCTTCAGACCACCGGTGCACTGGGCGTCATACGGCGCGACAGCAGGTTGGGAACAGCACACGAGAGGCTGCGAGAATGTTGCATCCCGAGAGCCGTTCTGGAACGCGGCTGGTGGGTATTGAGGTGGCTGTTTGGGTTATTGAGTGATGAGGACCATGACGCAAGATATCTGTCCAGTGCAAGCGGGCTGACACACCTTCCATCGATTGCTTCCGGTAGGTGGGTTACTGTAAGGAATGTTCCGGAATTCACTAGACGGGGGAGGTGTGGTTTGATGTGGGTGCGTTTCGAGTTGGTTGCACCATGTAAATCGCAAACCCACCTTCGTCCATCTGCGAACCGAGATCCCGTCAGCTGACCCTGGGCGGTTGATACCGTCACGGTTTGTATCTGAGCAAAAGCCGGCAGCGCCGCGAGAGAAACGATCACGACCGCGAGGCAGCCGAGAGTGCGACGACGTGAGCCCATCGAAATCTAAGATTTGTCGCAATTGCCGGTGCCGAGCGATTGCGCATTTTTTGGTCTGAAGTGTGAGGCGTCGGCGTCCTAAAGTAAGGGAGCTTGTGTCCTATGCGGGGGTTTCTGACGTTGTCTCCCAGATCTCCCATGCATCATTCTGATGTTCCTGGCTTCTACTTCTGGCGTCATCCGTGGAATCGCTGTTTTTTGCTTTTGTTGTTCTGTCGCCTGCTCAGTCCGTGGTGGTCTGGTCTACCCCGCAGATCCGCAGGCAGTCAGGTCGGTGGTGACCTTGGCCTTGTGGGTTCAATGTCGGTTCGCCACCTTTCAGTACATGAGCGAAAATCTAGTCATGGATAGTCCCTTTCAAAGTGTGTGTTTGTCACTCGAGATGTGTCATGGAGGCGAGGTGAGAATTCTCGTGGTGGAGTGTGGAATTATAACACTGCGAAGTGTGTTACGCAACTAGAAACTATGCTAGCTGTACTTCTTTGGTGCTGTTTATTTTCATTTGTGAATGAGCTGATGTTAAGCTTGACTTGTTGGGTGTTGCTTGCATTCATTTGCCGAGCTAACCGGTCGGGTTCCTGCAACCAAGTCTTTGTTCGCTGTGGAGCGGTGTAACGTGGGGGATGTCTCAAATTGCGAGTGCTGTATAAAAATGAGGTCAAGATTTCGTACCTTTCAGCGCTTTAGAGAAAGTCTTGAGTTGCTCCTGAATTTGTCCTGAATGCTTCCGACCTCGTTCACGACCGACCTGCGGGTTTTTCATTGAACCATCGGAGATGGCGCTGAAATCGAACTTGACTGCCTGTTGAATAGGGAGAATGGTATTATCGTCAGACTCAAACACAGTCTTGCTTTGGTGACACGTTCTCGCAGACGATCAACTCACCAGAAAGAATCGATACTCTGCCATACTTGACGCTCAAATCCTGCAGCCGCCCTTGCAACAAAACCGTGACCCAATGTAGTCAACCACACCACACCACAACCATACCACACGAACGCAGAAAGAAGCAGACGCAGACGCAGGAGATGACGGTTCCATGCAAAGAATTGACGTGACGTGACGGACGGAGAGAAGTCTGGTGGTACGTACATACAACCGGGTTCATCATCAGGCGCGAGGGTTGTTTGACCCGCCGGCGTGGTGAGCTGGTATGGTTGCACCGAGCGGTGCACGTGGATACGCGGGTGACGGTGACGTACGGTGTGTGCACGGGCGAGAATGGACGCACGGAAGGGGAAGGGCGTCTGCGATTGTATGAGTTCGAATGACATTCTGATGTTATATGTTGTGGCACACAAAGTTGCGGGTAAATATAAACGAGATGAGTGGCTGTTCTAGCGCCGGGGACAAAGCAACATAGAGAAGAGGGTCTGGATGCAGCACAGCAACACAGAGCAGAGAGAGTACCGAGACAGCGCTGCGTTGGTAAAAGTGTCCTTTACGTACCGATGCAAGTTTACAAACAAAAAGTGAATACAGAGAGACCACAGTGAGGTTGCGCCACAGCCACGCTTGGAACGAGTATTGACCCGATCCGGAACAGAGGCGCGGACAGAACAACGAGAGAGAGAGGACACGAGCTCGGAGAGTGCGGGAGAGAGAGCGAGGTGAGCGGGTGTGGGGGGGCGGGGGGACGGGGGGGGGCCGAGGGAAGCAAAGGGAGGAGTGCGGTAGGAGAGGGGACGGGACGGGACGGGCGAGGACGGAGCGAGCAGAAAACAGGCGGCGGAGAGTGAAGGAGCGGGGATGCGAGCGGGCGCGCGGAGGCCGAGTGCGAGTGCGAGTGGCGAATGGCAGCGACTGGCAACTGACACACTCCCACGCACAGCGAAATGCAGCCATACGACACGCACGCAGACGCTGGCGCAGCGGACGACACGGCGGGCGCGGGCGGCGCGGAGGAGGCGGTGGTTGAGGTCCAGGTCGAGCGTGCAGACCCAAACGCACACGCACACGCAGGAGGAGGGGACACCGACACCACACACACACCGCGGCCGCAGCAGACACCGCCAGAGATACGCACGCAGACATCATCCGCAGTGACTGCGCAAGTGGCGCCGCACTCGCCGCGGCTGCACACGCTGGGCGCGTTCATCAAGGTGAGTCAGTGGGGGGGGGGGGGTCGAGCGAGGACTCCGAGGCCTAATCGCGATGGCGCTGACCGAGGCGGACAGGCGTCCGCCGGAGGCGAGCTATCCCGCGGAGAGGAATGTTGATTGCGGATCGAGTGCATATCTCACCACCCACTCCACGCTCACCCACACAAACCGCACACCGCACAGACGCGCAAGCACCCGCGCACGCAACGCCACTCGTCCACGCCGCCGCTCTCGCGCACGCCGGCGCTCGTTGCGCAGACGCAGTCCTTCCCCGCAGACTCCCAACCCTCCCCACAGTCACCGCTCTCACCCCTGTCAACCCTGTCTCCGCAGTCCCCGCTTGCGCGCACGCCGCCCAGACAGAGACTGCATCCGTCTACCCTGCGGTACGACTGGGACGCCAACGACGGCGACGGCGCCAGCACGGCCACGGCCACGGCGACAGGCACGGCGGTCACTGTTACCCCGACCCATGCCAACGCGCATCCCTACGCCCGCGTCGTCGCCGTCCTGCCCGCCCCGACTTCCCCGACATCGCACTCCCACTCACGCACAGACTCTGCGTCCTCCCGGTCCGAAATCACGGGAGGGACAGAGGGCACGGTCACGGACCAGGACCAGGACCCGGACGATTCGGACGGGTACGGCGCTGCGGCGCTTGGCAGGTCGGCGTCTGGTCGCTCGGCACGGTCGGGACGCTCGTTCCGATCTGGGTCGTGGAATGCGGGCGACGGCCGGTTCTTCTCCTCGTCGTGGGCACCGAGCTGTGGGATGGGTATGGGCCCGTCATCGTCATCGAGGGACAGAGTCAGAGGCCGAGTCAACTCTGCAGACGCGTACGACGAGGACGACGACTTTGACGAGGACTTTGACCTGGACGACATCGACCTCGAACTCTCCCCGTTCCCGCTTCTTCCCGGGACCGTGCCCGTGCCCGCCTCGTGGACCCACACGGCGGCGGCGGCGGGGTTGTCGCCCTCGGCCCTGTCGCCCTCGGGCCGCTCACTCTCGCCGTCGTCGGGGCTCTCCCCGCCGCCGTGGCCCACATCCCGTCCGCTGTCTCCCTCGGGAAACTCCCGACCTGCACATGCGCCACCCGCATCAGTGGTTTCGGCGGCGTCGTGGACCACCGTCTCGGCAGGCCCATCTTCCAAACCGACACCCACGTTCCCCGCTTCTCACGCCCACTCGTCCCACTCGTCCCACTCCTCGGCCACATCACGCGGTCCACCGCCCATCGCCATACCAGGGATCTCACTCTCGCCCACACCGCCGTCCACACTGTCAACCACAGCCACCACCCTTTCCCCATCCCCTACCCCCGCGCACGCACCCGCACAGGCACCGGGACCCGACCCAACAACCCTGGCCCTCCTACACCACGCGCAACACGACCGCGATCGTTTCCGCCTCCTCTCGGCCCGCTTATCCTCCCGCCTACGTCGGACCTCGGCCTCGCTGTCACACACCCAAACTCAAGCCACCCTGCTCCGCGCTCTCCTGCGCTCCTCCGAATCCGCGCTGTCGGTAGCCCAGGCGGACGTGCGCGAGGCGGAGCAGCGAGCCGATATGGCCGAGCGGCGGTACGAAGAGGAGCGCAAAAGACGGGTTCAGGCCGAGAGGGAGGTGGCGAGGTTGGGTATGGAGGTGGCCGGGTTGAGGAGGGAGGTTGTGGTGATTGTGGAGCATTTGAGTACGAGGATTCGGGGAGGAGGTGGCGGTGGTGAGTTTCTTTGTGGGTGTGGTGGGGGATTGTTGGGAAGAGGACGTGGGAGAGCTTTTGCGTGTGCAAGGTTTTTACAGGCAAAGTCAAGCTTACAAAAGACGTGTGGATTGGGGTGGAGTTGAGGAGTAACCCTCTTTCCCGCCGAGTCGACAAGACTCGATTCATTCATCTCCGTTCGCGCGTCTCTAACCCACATCACCACCCCTCCCACAGCACCACCGCCCTCATCCCCGTCCACGTCGCCGCCCTCCTCGCCAGCCCCCTCTTCGCCCTCCCGCACCGAATCGTCCTCCCCGGCCCCGTCCCCTTCCTCCGCCACACCGGGAGGAGACGCGGACGTGGACGGGGACGAGGCGGAAGAGGAGGTGGAGCAGCTCCCCGTGTGGCACCTTCCCCCGCGTGGGCGGGACGAGCGGAGACGGAGAGCTCCTGGTGGTGGTGGAGGCGGGGGCGGAGGAGGAGGGAGCGAAGTTGGGTCAGGAACCGGCGCCGCGTCCAGTGTTGCCGGTGCCGGAGCGAAACCCGCCCACGACGATGCAACTCCCCCGGCCACTCCCGGGCTCATTGCTGGCGCAACGCACCCCTACGCCGAAACGAGCGGCGACTCGGGGTACGGCGAGGACGAGGCCCGGTCCATGGCCGCCTCGGGCGCGGCGTCGGGGTCCGGGGCAGGATCGGGCGCCGGATCAGGCGGAGGTGGGCCTGGAGTTGTCGGAAAGAGAAAAGTGGCGGCGAGTGAAGGCGTCGGCAGGGCGTTGTGGGCTGCCCGCCGCGGCGCCGAGCGTGCGGACGTCTTGGTTGGTGCCGTGGAGGGGTCTTCAAGCATGCGGAGCGCAGCAATGGGTGCCGGGACGTCAGTGGTCAGCGACGTCTCGTCGGCCGACTCGCTCGCCACGCCAATGCCGTCAGGTGGCGAGCGGCACCCAGCCGTGCCCCCGCCCGCCGAGTCAGTTGTATCGAGCGTGTCGGGAGCGGGCGCCGATGGGACCCGCCCGGGCGCCATTGCTGTTCCGAGGACGCGTGCGAGATCGGGCACGCCTGGACTGGACGGGTCCCAAGTGGGGTCTGCCACTGGCGGGTCCGGAGTGGGGAAGCCGGCTCTGGCGCGGAGTTTGACGAACATGTTGCCGCAGGATGTGAATATGGTGGCGATGGAGACTGATCTGGTGGTTGGGGTGTTGAAGATGATTATGGGGTGATTGGTGGCGGTGTGGACGGTGGTTGAGGGAGAGTTGGTGGTTGGTGGGGGATACACATAATGGCAGTACGTACGGATGGGAAGGATGGAGTGGACTAAGGAGGGGGAAGGATCAATGTGGTACGGAATACCCAATCACGGGCGCTCCTCGCACACTTCCGCGCCTCTTCGCACGCACGCCACACCACATCCCCACATGAGCACACACACAATGACACTTCTGCGTTTTTTTTCTTCTTTCTCCCTTTTTCTTTATTCCTCTCGGTCTTTCGTGGCGTCCATGAACACGCGACGCAGGAACGGGGGAGGAACGTTTTATACCCCGGAACTTCCCCACTACCCTTAGAACATTGGACATTGCAGTGATGACTTCCGACTGCCCATTGCTGACTGTTGACATTTCGCTCCGCGGTATGGTGGTGCGGCACGGATGGAGAGGAGGCATATACAACGTCACGGAATGAAAAGAAACACACGAGAGATCGGTGGAGGTGATGAGCTCGTTGTGTACGGGCAGAGTTGGGACAAAGGGACCTTGGAGATTCCAATGACGATGCTGGGAAAATGAAATGAAGTTGAACACCTGATTGCTATTCTATTGGTCTACAATGGTCTTTTTCTGTCTGTGCGAGCGAATGAGCGAGTCAGTTATTTGAATACATGCATTTCTTATGTGATGCGACGTTTCCAGAAATGGTGCCTATCCGTGCCCATTTACGTTTCTCACAGTTTCAGAACGCGTTTTTGCCCAATCACGTGATACCAAAGAAGACCGTTTCCCTGGAAAAGAAGTGTATTTGAAAAACCCCACAAACATTGTAAAAGAAAAGCATTATCGTCTTCTTCATGTGTGTTTCTTAGAAACCAACCCTTTCTCCATCCACCTTCACTCCTCGCCTAAAACCTTCTCCCTCTGGCCGTGCTTCTTAACGGTGACGTCTGGTGCTGGACCCAGCCCCTCTTGGCTCGCAGTGATCGTGTCTCCCGGGAACGCGCCTGGAGCTCCGACCAAACCCTCTCTGGTGCGATCGTAACCTTGCATTCCGGTACCAGTCGGGCCAACTGGAGCTCCGACCAAACCCTCCCTGGTGCGGTCGTAACCTTGCATTCCGGTACCAGTCGGACCAATCGCCGGGACGTGTCTTGCCTCCGTGCCCAGTTCGTGCCTAGCCTGTGCTCCAGCGACGGCTGCTTCCGTGCGTCCCACAACACCTTGGCCCATCTCGTGGCGGAGCTCGCGCTCGTCCTTTCCACGTTGGTGCTTTGCATCTGCTCCGGCGATGGCTGTCTCTGCGCGCTCCACGACACCTTGGCCAGTCTCGTGGCGGAGCTGGCGCTCGTCCTTGTGAAGTTGGTGCTTAGCTTCGGTATGGGCGAGCTGGCCTTCGATGGTCTCGACCACACCTCGGTGCGTCACGTTGCCGGGGGTCAGCCCCAAGTCCGTTGCCGTGATCGTGGGTGCGACGCGGACTGCGCCAACTATTGGTTTGAAGTTACGTCAAAGAGAAGCACCGCACAATAATACGATTGCGTGCATACCACGAGGAGCTTCGTACACTTTCTCTACGATGGGAACTTCAACCTCCACTTTTTTTGGCATGATAACCTCACGTTCTGTAAACGTAGTAAGACGTGAAGAGTCAACATTTTAACAGCAGACCTCAAACCATGATACTTACCAATCACTGGCTGAATTTCTTCCACGACGTGAGGATGGATGGTCTCCTTCACGATCGGTTGGTGGTGGACCCTTTGCGTTTTCACTTCGGTCTCGACGCGAGTGTCGCGGACGGCTTCTGCTTGGCGGCGGTACCGCTGCTCGTCTTCGTGTCTTTTCGATTCCGGGTGAGAACAAACAAAGAAACAGGGCGAATAAGCCACCCGACAACAAACATCAAAGAGAGGAACTCTTCATACCTTGCTTCGCCTTTGATTTCTCTCACTTGGGTGGGTTCGACAATGTGCTCGACGCGCTCAGGTTCGAGCCGCCTACGAAAGACAACAAAGTCAAACTCCATTTGAACAGTCTTATTCCTCATTTAGCTCACGTGTCCCTGATAGGCTGGATGATCTGCTGTACTTGGGGCTGGATGATCTCCTTCTGGATTGTCGGCCTGTGGGTGGGAACCGGGTGGGAACATCAATCACACTCTTTCCACCGCCACGAAACAGAAGATACTCACCTCACTTGTTCACGTTCAACTTGGCGGATGGTCTCGTGGGTCACCGGGGCTCTGTAGCGACGCTGCGGCGAAAGTTAGTCGCTTGCGCTGACGTCAGCGTCCTGTTCAAATCACCTCAACCTCGGTCTCCACCGTCTCAGCTGCAGCGGCAGCTGCCACTTTTGTCTTGTGTGGGTGCTTGGCTTCCGCTCGGTTGACTGGAGCGACTCCCCGATGGGTTGTGAAGCCCTCGGTGCCTTGGCCAGAGGTGAGACGTTCCTCGTCGGTGGGCACGGACGTCCCTTTCACTTCGGTGCGGAGTCCGGTCTCCTCTGGAAGCCGCCTCGATGTGTCCGTCGTGGTGACTGGCGTTGTCGCGGCGATGGGCGAGGTTACGACGGTGTCACTAGGGGGAGAAAGGGTGGTCTCCTCGAGTCTTTCCTCTTGCTTTGATGGGTGGTGGAACATCTTCTTGATCTTGTCCATTACGATGCGTCGGTTTGTTCGCGATGTTGGAGTTTTCGGAACAGGTGGGTGGAGGAGAAAAAGACCTTTAAAAGCAAATGACCACTGCCCTTGCACAATCATGACATCACCCCGAAGCTCAAAACCCAGCCAGATAATTGAACCTAACGGAAGATAGTCCCCTCGAAGAGATATAAAATGAGCGACACTACAGCGCGCTCTGCCGCAGGGGCCACTTCCAAGGATCCAAGCATCGTACGTGGATGTGATGAGCTGTCAATCACAGAAAACGAGATTTACCCGGAGCTGCATCTATGTGATTCATCTTTAAGGCTCGAGTGCTCCCCCCTGTTGTTCAGGAGACGATACGACACGTTGGTGCAGAAGGAAGTCAAAGCGATTTGGACATGGGCAAGCGCGTCAACAAAACGCTCCCATCTCACAGAAACAGAAGAAGTACAGGAAATAGTCGAGCGCCACATCATTATATCGGAGGTCAGACAGGTAGAGCACAGCTCTCGTGTAATTTCTACTCGTTTCCTGACTGCAAGATATCCGTCATCCGTCGACATAGATAATACAGCGCATCGTCGTACCTCCCAACACCATCATCGACGACGACTACAAGGAACGCCTTCAGAAAGCTCTTCAATCTTATCAGTCAAGGTACGGTCATGTATAACTGCCTCGAAGCTTGATGTGCGAACCATTCTGGAATACTCTTTTTTAGCAACCTCAACGTCACACGAATAGTCAAGATGCCCATGTTTGACGACAAACGGACTTCTCAAACAAATGCTCAAACTACGGCAAGGGTGCAGTCGGGACATGGAAGGGAAAAGCAGCACTCTACCACCAAAAACAGAAGTGTGTTCTGTGGTCCGTGTTGAATAGTTTGGAGACACAATGCGATGTAAAACAACCACACGAATTCTTGAGGGGAGGTTGAAGTGAAGAAGGGATAAACACAGCGTATTGCACCATATTTAACAAGTGTCCCACCAAGGGATGAGGCTATGAGCCTCCTCAATCACCACTGTGTTGACAAGTGCGCCGAACCACCCTTTCAGAAGACTCTTCTTGCTTCTTATCATCTCTGGTCCCATTATTTCTACAAAGCAAAATCGAAATGGGTGCGGAAAACGAGAATTCTGTCCCACCAACTTGCCAAATCGAAATCGGCTGGCGAATGCAGCGCTCGTCGTGGATTTGGCTTCCAACTCCGAAGTCACAGCGACCGCCGTGAGACCAGCCTTGTGATATCGCGAAACCTGTCCAAATATTATACCTTAGTCGGAAACGGCAGTGGCACTCATGAATAACGTCGTCGTCAGTTCGCACCTGTTCGTTCGCCAGTTTCGTCAAAGGGCATAGAATCAAAGTAACTCCGCCACTCATTAGTCCAGCAATCATCGTTATGCGATTTTTTCCAGATCCAGTCGCCGTGAAAAGACCCTTGTCCTTCCCATGTCGGACGGCGAGGATTCCTTCACATTGATGGGGTCTCAGAGAGGAATGAAGGCCAAGTCGAGGCAACCAGTCACGATCGATAGCGTTCAACGCCTCATTGTCATCACTTGGTAGCGTCCACCACCTGGTGAGGGGCACCCGGCCGTGCCCCCGCCCGCCCAGTCAGTCGTGTCGAGCGTGTCGGAAGTGGGCGCCGATGGGTCCTGCCCTGGTGCCATTGCTGTTCCGAGGACGTATGCGAGGTCGGGCACGCCTGGGCTGGAGGGGTCGCAAGTGGGGTCTGCCACTGGCAGGTCCGGAGTGGGGAAGTCGGCTCTGGCGCGGAGTTTGACGAATATGTTAACGCAGGATGTGAATATGGTGGCGATGGAGACTGATCTGGTGGTTGGGGTGTTGAAGATGATTATGGGGTGATTGGTGTCAGTCGAGGCAGTGGTTGGGGGAGAGCTAATCGTTGATGGGGGATTACATACAATGGCAGTACGTACGCATGGGAAGGATGGAGTGGACTACTAAGGGGGAGGAACAATCGTTATATGATTGAATGGATCCTCTCGCGGGCCCTCCTCGTGCACTTCCGCGCCTCTTCGCACACACGCCACGCCACCCCCCCCCACACGAGCACACACACATTGACACTTCTGAATTTTCTTCTTCTTTCTCCCTTTTTCTTTATTCCTCTCGGTCTTTCCTGGCTTCCATGAACACAAGACACGGGAGCGGAGGAGGAACCTTTTACACCCTGGAACTTTCCCACTACCCTTAAAACATTAGACATTTTGCAGTGATGACTTCCGACTGCCCATTGGTGACTGTTGACATTTGGCTCCGGCTGTCTGTTGGTGCGGCGCGGATGGAGAAGAGGCCTGTACACCGCCACAGGATGAAAAGAAGCACACGAAAGAGTAGCGGAGAGGTGGTGAGCTCGTTGAGGATGGGCAGAGTTGGGACAAAGGGACCTTGGAGATTCCATTGACGATGCTGGGAAAATGAATTGAAGTTGAACACCTTATTGCTATTCTATTAGGTCTACAATGGTCTTTTTCTGTGCGAGCGAACGAGCGAGTCACTTATTTGAATTCATGGATTTCTTATGTGATAGCACGGGCCCATTTGCGTTTCTCCCAGTCTCAGAACCTGGTTCTTGGCCAATTACAGGATGCAAAAGAATGCAAATTCTCCCGAAAAGAAGTGTATTTATCTTTTTGAAAACCCCCAGAAACATTGTGAAAAGGAAAGTATTATCGTCGTCTTCTTCACGTGTGCTGCTTAAAAACCTACCCATCTCAATCCTTTACTCCTCGCCTAAAACCTTCTCCCTCTGAACGTGCTTCTTAACTGTGACGTCTGGCGCTGGACCTAGCCCCTCTTGGCTCGCAGTGATCGTGTCTCCTGGGAACGCGCCTGGGGCTTCTACCAAACCATCTCTGGTGCGGTCGTAACCTTGCATTCCGGTACCAGTCGGACCAACTGGAGCTCCGACCAAACCCTCCCTGGTACGGTCGTAACCTTGCATTCCGGT
>KQ965814.1:111485-209059 GCA_001574975.1 Gonapodya prolifera JEL478
ACGTGTCCCTGATAGGCTGGATGATCTGCTGTACTTGGGGCTGGATGATCTCCTTCTGGATTGTCGGCCTGTGGGTGGGAACCGGGTGGGAACATTAATCACACTCTTTCCACCGCCACGAAACAGAAGATACTCACCTCACTTCTTCACGTTCAACTTGGCGGATGGTCTCGTGGGTCACCGGGGCTCTGTAGCGATGCTGTAGCGAAACTTAGACCCTTGCGCTAACATCAGCGTTATGTCCAAATCACCTCAACCTCCTTCTCCGCCGTCTCAGCTGCAACGGCATCCGCCATTTTCGCCCTATATGACTGCTTGACTTCATCTCCGTGCGTCAGATTGTGTTGGTGCTTGATTTCCTCTCCGTGCATCGGATTGTGTTGGTGCTTGATATCCTCTCCGTGCGTCGGATTGTGTGGGTGCTTGACTTCCTCTCCGTGTGTCGGATTGTGTGGGTGCTTGACTTCCTCTCCGTGGGCTGGAGCGACTCCTCGATGGGTTTTTGTGACGTCTTCGGTGCCGCGACCAGAGGTGAGACGTTCTTCGTCGGTGGGTACGGTCGTCCCTCTCACGGCGGCGAGTCCTCCGGTCTTTTCCGGAAGCCGCTTTGACGTGTCGCTCGTTGTGCTTGGCGCTGTCCTGGTGTGAGGCGCGGTTCCTCCAACGGCGTGATTAGCGGGGGAAAGGATGGACTCGTCGGGCTTGTCCTCTTGCTTCGATGGGAGGTGGAGCATCTTTTTAATCTTATCCATGATGATGCGTTGGCTTGATTGCTGTGTTTCGAGTTTTCGGAACAGCTGGAAGGGGGAGAAACTGTCCTTTATAAGTAACTGATACCAGTGCAATTGCGCAACTATGACATCACACTATTACCCAAAACTCAGCTAGATAATAAATTTAACTGAGGATTCTCCCCTCAGCAAGTTTACTATGAGTGACACTGTCGCGCGCTCTCCAGAAGGGACCATTTCCGAAGATCCTAGCATAGTGAGTACATCTTGATGAGATATCAACCAAAATAAACGAAAATAACGCCAACATTTATCTATTCGATTTATTTAAGGTGTGAGTACTCCCTGTTGTTCAGGAGACGATACGATATGTTGGCACAAAAGGAATTCAGGTGATTTGGACATTGCAAACGGATAAAACGCCTTTCTCCCGCAGAAACAGAAGAAGTATGGAACGAGCCACATCATTAGATCGGACGTAAGATGAGGTAGAGCACAGTCCTCGCGTAAATTCCACTCTGTAATGAATTAATACATTTGTCGACCGACATTGGAAGTAGTCGTACCACTCTACACCATCGGCGACGACGACAGCAAGTAAGCGCCTTCGAAGCGCTCTCCAGTGTTGTCATCCAAGGTACGCTCATGTATCATTACCTCGACGTGCGACACCTTGTGGAATATGCTTTTCAGCAACCCAAGTGTCACACTACGGCGAAGGCACCATCAGGCCATGGAAGGGAAAAGCAGCACTCTACCACCAAAAAAAGAAGTGTGTTCTGTGGTCCGTGTTGAATAGTTAGAGCAACATCCGTTCGTTCCTGCGTCTGGCCTGCTTGAACGAGACGCACCAGTCCCTGCGTTGGAGTGGCAGGCATCAGCGCGACTATGGCCAGCACTCCCGGCCCCATGGACCCGACTGCCCTTCCTGCCGTCCGTCCTGTGCCATCTCCCGATTCGCACCACAACTCCGCGCACGCCATCTCGACACCTCGCGCGATCCTCGAATCGCTCATCGCAGACGCGGTAGGCCTGCGAGGCCTAAGCGCGACCTCGCTGACGGAGGACCATTTCGTGGAGTGGAATGCTTTACGCGGAGCGGAATGTCCATCGCGGAGCGAGTTCGAGGGCAAGGGTCCGCTGGAACGGAAATACACTCGCGCAGCGAGCTCGAGGCCAAGGGTCCGCCGGAGGCGAAGACCCCGCGGAGACGAGGCGGAATACCCTCGCGTAGAGAATTCGAGGCCTAGGCGAGGACGAACGTCATCCCTGCCACCTCGCCGTCCCGGATTACGACGCTCAAGGTCATCCACACCTACGTGGCACTGGACCTCGCAGCCGCGCTGGCATGGCACTCTTCCCGAACCTCGACGAACTCGGGGGCGTCGACTAGCTGCTCACCACCACACTATCGTGGAGAGTCGGACGGGTGCCCAGTGGTGAACAGGCACCGTCAACGTTGACGTACCCCTTACTCACGTCCCTCCACGTCAACTCTCGCTGGACGCACTTGCATCGGATGAGGAACACCTGCGCGAGCTCCAAGTCTTGCTGGAGAGTGCCGCACGGCACATTGCGGGCCTATTTCCTTACCTCCGCCGCCTGTGCGTCCACCCGGTGCGTGTTTACCTTCGTATGCGCTCCGGGTCACCCGCACCTGCACCTGCACCTGCACCTCTATCCAACGCCACCGACGGCCTGCAGCACGACGAGTTCGCACAGTGCTCGCATGCCTTTTTCCGTGGACTGGGACCTGCTGGGCGGGACTTGGCCCTGTGCGGCGTTCGAGACGAAGTGCGCGGTGACGGGTCCGGGTCCATGGTGCCAGGCCGTGCTGGGGCGGCAGGGTGACCCCACACGCAGGGGAGGAGGAGCAGACCCCCGTGCAAGCCCATACCCGGATGGTACGACCCGTTGGAAAGCGTGTTGCGTGACGCGTGCGAGTGCGAGGGTAAGAGGTTTTGACTCGTGGTGGTGGTAGAGCGGGCGAGGGTGATGATGACTCATGGTGCACACTCATCATTCACTGATGGAGTCTAGTCTTTTTCTTGTGGCGCGGTGGAGAAACAGAGAAACTGATGTGACGATGTATGCATATCATAGCTCGTACATCAGTCTGTCTCGACCGAAATCCGTAATGGATCGAAAATGGAGACTTCTTCACGACTCTATTGGGGTAACGTTGTTTCACACTGAGTCTGCGTTTACCATTCCCCCAAACTATGTCAAGATATGGTGAACGAGCCTCTTCAAGACTTGATTCAATCTGGGGAAACGTTGAACACTGAATCCCTGGTGGGGACAAGTACGTGAAAGCATTCATGGGAATATTTGCTGGTCTTGGGTAAACAGCTGATGAGACGGATACCGACTCACACTGCACAGTGTACTGCCCGTCGCCGTCCCGTCCATCACTTTGGGAGCACTGGTGAATTCACAGAGCATCGCAAGCGCCACAAACCAAGGTGCGTAGATGCGGCGTTCGCAGGGGGTGTACTGCGCATGATGTCATGATGGGCTAACCACATCCCCGTTGCAAAGCTTCTACAACCATTGCGGACCTTGCCGTGACGTTGCAGATTGACTCGAGTGCGATTATTGCGGATAGGCTGAGTGAGTTTGGTCTTGTTAAGCATGTCGTATGCGACTGTGGCTCACAGTTCCACCACCTGATTATGGTCCTGACGCACACTTATCTCAGCCGCATACATCGAAAAGGTGGAGTAGAGCACCACCACCTGTTTAAATATCTCCCTGCTAACACGTTTTGCTTTTGCTTTGCGTTGGCAGGCGGCCGCTGTACTTGACAGCATCGCAGTCCAAAATGACGCAGGGCTCAAATCCCCGTATCAGATCGAGTGCGTTGAGCGCATCACTTGTTGCAAGGGCGAGGGCGAGGGCGAGGCGTTGACTCGTAACACCCCCCACAACGCAGCGACGTGGCGATTTACATGAAGGATGCGATCCGCAAGTTTGGGCTCAAAGGTGTGTTCACCATTCCCGCCGTGCTCCGTACCACCACGACCGTGCAAAAAGCTGACACAACCTTTCCAAACACAACCGAAAAGAAAACATCCATGTCTCCGTCCTCACGGTGTACGACCCTCCAACATCCTTTGGCATCCAGCCCGTGATCGTGAATGGTGTCGGGGTCGCGACGACGTTCAACTGGATCGCGAACGGCATGACGTCGAATTTCACGTGCAGGAGCTTGTGTCCTGCCAATGATACGGGGGGGTTTTGAAGAGTAGGTTGAACTTTCGAAGGGTGGTTGGGTTGCTAAAAGGTGGTTGAAGCGTTTTGGCGTCGTGCTCGGCGTCCACGCAGTATATCCTTGGGACGAGGCCTCGAACACACTTGGTCCAGTCGTGGCTTCCGTAAGCATCACCCGATTTGCTGGCGACATCCCAAAGTAGTCTCCACGCACACCCATTTTCTGCAAGGTTCCCTACCAACTCCCCCACCCGCCCAAGCCACCTACTGGCACTTCCGCACGCCGCACATCGGCCCCGTGATGCCGACGGGTGACAGTGACCAGATGATGCCTTTCTCGCTGCACGACCCCCGAAAACCGTCCGAGAGCAACGAAGTCGCATTCGTCCTGCAGCAGTTCATGTTGGAGGACTTGAGTGCGCTGTTGGATAGTGTCAAGAAGCAGTCGGGAACAAAGAACTCGCTGTATTATTTGCTCACGACGGCGGGCCAGGTGATTGCGATGTCGGGGCTGGGAAATGTTACGGAACAGCATGCGGTGAGGATAGTGTGGTACGAGTGTTTGATGGGAAGTGAAGTTGTGCTGAATTGTGATTTCGTGGAACGGAACGACACAATAGGCACTTATAGCGAGGGATGCTGGTGGTCTTCGAGCAAAGGCGATATTTGAGTTTCCATTGAGCGACTATCCAGTTTTGAATGCCAGGTCTTCAGCACTCTTGAAACACGCAAACGGCAATCTGGACTCAAATTTTAGCGATGCGCAGTGGCGTGAAAATGGGTACATGTTTCAGGTGACGTCGCTCACTTGTACACGCATAAATATGTCATTGTGTCGGGCACGCGCGTGTTCCATGAGGCACTTCTTTGTCTTCTTCCATGATGTGTAATTTCTGACGCGTTTGATTTACATTCACAGACCAGAGGCTGACTATCTTGGAGACACTGTCTTCTTGTCGCAACACTTGATGGAAACGTGACGGAGGGACAATCATTCTGACAGTTTCAAGTAAGTTCACTCAATTTGGCCTCCACTAATCAGAGTGACCAAGATACTTCAATACTCTGGGAATAGTTGCAGCCATCATACTCTCTGTTGCCTCCATATCTCTGGTGTTCACACATCGATACATCACGTCACCGCTGGCAGCTATCCTCGACTCCATGAAAAGAGCCATCAAATCCGACTTCTCCGCTGTTCGCAACGGGGACCTCTCTCTCCGACAGTCCATTGTCCGCGAAGTGGGTGCCACGCAGACATATTTCATGTCGATGCTCAAGGCGTTTGCGCAGTCGATCAAAGGTGAGTTTAGTTCTTTCTGCCCTTGCTTTTTGCTGCCACGAACACCACCTTCTGATGTCTCTGTGATACTTAGAGAACAAGTCGCTCAACAACCGGCGTCCAAGGCGGCAACCGGAACCAAACATCTCGCGCACGTCTGGCGCAAAGCGGATGTCGACCGCGTCCATCGAGTAGTAATGCTTTCGTTACACGTGTGGAAATCAAAATTCGATGTACTTTACCGATTATTCAACGGGCAGAATAATTGGTAATGAATGCCTCCGTGTGCCGATGCTGCAGCTGCTCACCAACCCCACACACCATCACACGAACGGACCGGTATGCCGTTCGTGGGCCTGCACGTGATCCCACACGTCCCGATCGAATCGCCTACGCCGTGGCCGGACGCGTGTGCAGCCGAGCTCGCGCAGGAAAACTGCGAGTCGCATCCGTCGATCCGACAACGATCGCTGGCCATCGCACAGGACATCGCGACTGCCGCGCCAGATGTCATCGTCATGATTGTGCCGCATGGACTGGCAATGGAGGACGCGTGGGGCGTGTGTGAGCATCGGCTGCGTGGGGTTGCTGGTGTGGGGAGTGGGCATTGAGACGGTGTCGGAGACGGACGGGACACGTCGCTTTTTTCCCTCCTTCTCATCCTTGCCTCATCTTCCGCGTACGGCCAGACTGCAACTCCTTCGCGGAGGGGTACCCGGCATTCAAAACAGCGGGGCCTTGGGAGACACCAGAGTTCAAAGTGCGCGTGGAGATTGACCAGACAGCCGCGCGAGAGGTCCTGGCTGCGTTCAATGTCAAGTAAGTGAGAGCACGACTTGAGCGGGGGGAGGTTAGGGGCCACTGCAGATGCGTAGGAATCAGGTCCAACCCAAGTTTCTCTTTGGCCGTAGTAACGTCCCGTGCCAGGCTGTCACCTTTCGTGGGATGGTGATGGTGGGATATTGCGCACGCTCTCGTTTCGGCGAGGATGCGAAACGACTTCAAACCGCCCTTTGGCCATTGCAGGACTGGGCGGGCGCCACTCTGGGACACTCCGAGGCCATCCCGATTCATTTCATCCGACAGAAGTACACCAAGGTACGTAACTATTTCGTTCAGAGCGGCACAGTGCGGCGTTTGTGGTGCTCACGGCTGATGACGCAATCCTCTTCTTTTTCAAGGTACGATCTGGAACCGACGTGACGTCTTGACGCTTTGATCCCTTCGTTCGCCTCACCGTTTTTGACTCCCGCCGTTCCTTGTACCCTCCCCTACGTCCCGAACTTCGACAACAACAACAAAAAAAAAAAAAAAAAAAAGGCAAAGTACGTCTTCGTGTCCGTCCCAGGCCCCGAAAAGCGCATGCGGAACAGCCCGCAGTTCCTGCCCGAGCTGCGCCGCGTTGGTCAAGCGGTGAGGTCTCGCTCTTGTGGTGCTATGGGGCGGTTCTCGCTCTGCTCACCACACGTACTATCTACCTTTTCTTTCCCCTCTTCTTGCTCAATACGCCCCACTGGCCACCCCGACGGTCCGCTTTCGCCCGTTTCGTTCCGCCTCGACGTCCAGCTCCACGCAGCGCTCACCAGCACCAACAAGTCGTCTCACCTGTCGCAGCAGCGCGTCTCCGTGGTGATCTCGTGCGACTTGGCCCATACCCACCCGATCCGGCCCGAAAGCCGGGTGTACAAGGCCGGCCGAGTGCGCGCGCCGTACGGTGAGGACGCGGATGCGAGTAAAGCGTTTGACGAGCTTTGTGGGATGTGGGCAAAGACGTTGAAGGGGAATTGGTGTGTGTGGTGGGACTTTGATGCAGTTTCGGGTGCAGGCGACAGTCGACTAAACCAAATCCCTCCCGTGCGTGTAATTCTCGGTAGCCTCGATGCGGCAGCTCACATTCAGGAGGAGGCGAGGAGCTGCGGATACCCGGGGCTGGTGGTTGCGGACGAGATGCTGAAGAAGCATCGGGGCAAGATTGGAGCCCGCGTTGAAGCAGAGAATGCCCTGCGGACCGGTAATTTTTGGTACGGTGAGTGGTCGAGCGTGGCGGTCGTTGTGTGCTGGGGGTTCAAAGTCGAAGGTCGTGCTCTGACTTTGAACTCGACAGATGTGTGGGTGTATTGCGGAGTGATGACTCTTTCTGTGACTTGGAGCTGATTCGCAGGGTGGAAGGTCACGAGTGCAGCGGAAAGCAGTGGAGCTCCTAAATTTAGCGTTGTTCGAGGATGGTGGTGATGCACAACTTCGCTAGCTTAGAGGTTGTAGCTCGGTTTAGTAGTCTGTGCGCTGGCTGTCCCCGGCCTCGACCGTATCCAATA
This sequence comes from Gonapodya prolifera JEL478, assembly GCA_001574975.1. Classification (NCBI taxonomy): domain Eukaryota; kingdom Fungi; phylum Monoblepharomycota; class Monoblepharidomycetes; order Monoblepharidales; family Gonapodyaceae; genus Gonapodya; species Gonapodya prolifera. Next base: position 119,027 of record KQ965814.1, read on the forward strand.
TTTATGAATTGGTGAAGTGACCTTGTCTTGCTTTCACATAAACTGCTTTTGTCAATTCTTGGAAAACGGAAGGAATTGACGGGGATTGGGGCTTGCGTCTTCGCATCCTGTTTGCTTGGTGGCCTCAGGCCTCACCCCCTTAGACTTTACCCCAAGTTCGAAACATTCCCCATTTTCGCGGTCTTTCACCCTCCTGGAAAGGCAAAAACACGGCAGAAAACAGTACTCTGTCGGAAAATGACGGCTAACGATGGATCCAAAGTTGCCGAGGTGCTCGACTCCTACACGTTAAAGACCGCTAACTACAAGCTGGAGCTGTGCAAGTTCAGAGAGAAATCGTGCTTCAAAGGTGAAGAGTGAGTGTGTAGAGCAGTCATTGCGATCCTCGCAGCATTCAATGATCATATATTCACTCAAATATATATGTCGTTGCTTGTACGCCCACTCGCCATCCGAGCTTCGACGAAAGGTTTCTTTTTACAAAGGGCAACGTGAGATAGCGTCCTCCTATTTTCATTCACTCGCAAGACCGTTCTTGCTCTGTCAGCATCCTATCAAGCGATTCCGTGCAAGTTTGGTCCAAGCAGATGTCACTTTGTATTGGTGTTCGAAATTACAGGGCATTTATTGTATGCTATTGCTCACACACCCGTAGCCCCTGTTCGGGTCAGAAGACCAACGGGCTACCTTGCAGTGGGCCCTCCCAATAAATTAAACACCTTATTGATGCCGCCGGGTTGAGTACCTTTGCCAGGCCCCCACAAGGCCAGTTCACCACTACCTCACAGATCCCCGAAAGAATCTGCACCCAGACTAAGAGTACTACAGGCCCCGTTTGGGCCCAAGCCAAAGGTGCAAGGTTTGAAAGTATTCGTTGGAAAAAACTAACAAAGATAAGTTATTGATTAATTGGAATAAATCATGTCCCTCAGGGGATGTCAGCCTCTTTAACTAGGTTTGCACGCGCCCTGGGGCATGTAACACATATTAAGATTTCAAGAAAGTAGAGAAGACTGGAAAGATTTGAGTTAGAGTGGAAAGTGACTTGAGTGGAAGGCAATAGAACTCACAAGATGTTGAAAATGGCAAAGGTGAAAACGGTCAAGGGTTCTTCTGGCTGAAGTGGCCTGGGTGAAGGGATTGGTTGCGACCTTGGATGAAACGGGCGTTTGTGTAGAGGAAAAGGTAGAGGATATTTCTCACTGCATTGATGTCTCCATTCCGGATCCACTTTCACCCCTGTGTCACACATGATCTATACAACAAAGAATATTTTAATTTACTTGAAGTATGTCTCGACCTTCCGCGGTGTGCTCAAGTTTAAGCCAGTCCGACTTGCTGTTGCGTGTCGTCGGGGCAATTGACCATACCCCTGAGAAGATCAAACATTCGACCTCAGTCAAATCCAGCTAATCCATTGCTCATGAAAACCACTGCGCGAGGGCCGTGATAGCCCCACGCCCCGCTCGCAGTGAGATCGATAGACATGAAAACGCTCCTTGAGCACATCGTTCGCATGGCGCGCCTGCTCAGTCCTCATCGCGGCGATGGCTGCGAGATCGGGGCGCGGGCGCTTTGTCGAATCTTGTTACTCTTCATCTTCACCGCACGAAGAGATCTCCTCGTCGTGCTGTCGTATGGGAAGTGGCTGGACTTGCGCGTCTGCTGGAACTTGGGCGGAGGAGACGACGCGCGCAGAGCGCCTGGGAGCAGGGAGGGCAGCGGCCTCCATCGATCTCCCTATGTGATGTTAGTTGAGGTAATCAAAAAGGTAAAGAAAGGCTCGGTCGTCTTTATTGGCGACCACAGCAAACTACCACAACATCACAAGTCATAATTCCAACCTCCGCACAATACCAAACGGCAATATTCTACCACAAGGCGCACTAAAATCCACTATTCAGGCGACAGCAAGAGTCCCACACCGGCCAAGACCCATTTTTGAGGCCTCTCCTTAGTTTTCAAGTTGAAAGTCCAAACATAAGTTGGTCCACGCTGTCGCGTCCTGTACACGGGACATTCGTACACGCCCTTGGTCTCCTTCTTCTCGATCGTAATGGCCTTGACCAGGATCACGGGCATCGCGGGTGTCAGGTCCTTCAGCAACGACTCCTGGATCATTCCCGTGTTCACGTCCCACCGCGCGCCTTCCATGAACATGCCGTGGATAGCCGCGCCCTCGCGAGGTGCCGTCGTGCATTCTTCGCGTGACTTTTTGGTCACTTCGACGGTAAGGACCATTCGGTCAAGAGGCCATTCCATCTTTCGTGCGGTCGTTTGCATGATGGCGGTGAGGAAAGATTGAGGGTTGAACAGACCGCCGAGCCACACGCAAGCGGGGAGTTGGAATTCGGATACCCAGGCCTCGAGGTCCTTGATGCGGAGGAGCAAGTCGGCGTACCACGAACCCAGACCTGTCAATAAGACACATTCCAACCGATCAGCACCTACGAAATCCCAAAGAAGCCCCAAAGATCAAACTCACCCTGCAAGGACGGATAGGCGAATCTTTCCCACGTCGCGGGAACCTTGTTCAAAAACAGAGCGTTCATCAGGTTCTCCATAGGTTCCGAAATCGTCAGGTCGCCCTTGAGACCAAGATCGAGCTCCTTGAGCGACCTCCTGATCTCCGTTGTCAAGAGACACATTCGGTCGCACTCCTGCAGTGCCACGGAAATATACGGTGTTCGTTCCTCCACCTTGGACATCAGCTCAGGAACGTTGAAGTTGTCTGGAAGAGAGCCCAGTATATCATCAAGCGTCTGCTTCACTTTCTCTTCCTTGGACTGGCCCTGCCCGCCCGACACCTCCCGCGGGCGCATCTCCAGCATCGTTGTGAACAGGTTCTCTGCCGTCTTGGCCAGGACGGCTATTTCGGCGTTCGGGTGCATTCCGTACAGGTACGGAGTCTCAGGGGGAAGACTCTCGTCGAGGTACTTATGGTACTCCTTCAGATCCATAACGGGTGGCAGAGCGAACCCGTTGGCAACCTCAAAGCTGCCTTCCATCATCTCCTCGCGCACGTATGTCTCGAGGTAGGACGTGCACAGCCGACGATCCCAGTCATCCGATATATGGCCGCCATACATGATCTCGCCTGATTTGTTTGTGGGAGGATTGCACGAAGGCACAGCAACCGTCAGCTCACGCCCATATCATCCTTGTAAAAAAAAAGGAGACTCACCAATAATGTACCGCAAATCTGCCCACGGCACTTTCGCAAACTGCTCCAAATAGTTGAACAACACCTCAGTACTGATGAGCAAGTCGCCCGTGCTGAATGGGTAACTCCTGTTCCACCCAAGCATGCCAAACTTCCGCCGCTCCAGCACCACGGCGTGGAAGTAACACAGCGAGAATAGGATCGTCCTGTACTCGGCGTCCTTGGAGCACCGCTCCAGGTACTCCTGCGTGAAGTTGTCCAGTGCTCGGTGAATGTTCGCGTTCATCCCCGTTGGAGGCTCGTTGGTGATCTTAATCGAAGCTTGCAGAATTGAAGTTGGAATCACGTGCGCCGCTGGGTCGCCTGCTGGCTCGGCAGACAGGAACACGCGGAATGTCTCGTGGGGGCTCTCCCGCAGCTGTTCAAGCTTTTTGTCGAGAATGGGAAGCCATTTAACTACCAAGTGGATGTTTTGAAGCATGACCTGTGGAACAAAAAAAAGGATCGGCGTTCGATGAACGCTCAAGACCACATCACGCGCTCATTGTACTCACCCATCCTCCTTCTTTAGCCGCCTTTTCCAGCTTCTGCTCCGCAATCACCTCTTGACCTTGTCCAAGCGAAACATTGTGGAAAGTCCCCTGGTCTTCCGATGCCCCCATAGTTTTCCCGAGGGCTTCGACCTCTTTCACGGGGTCCACACCAGGCGACAAAATGAAGAATATGGGTGTGGCTGGATTCGTTTCCTTGTACACCTCAGCGATGGGCATTCTGTGCGACTCAACGTACTTCTGCCCCATCTTCTGCGCCACAAATGCCCTCATGGCGTACGTCATACGGTCCGGTCGAAGCGCTCGCAAGATACATAGCTTCTGCAAGGGATTCTTGTTCTTCCATTCTTGTGGCAGCTTTTCGTTCTCGGGGACTTCCAGCTCGCAGTACTTCCGCCACTGCTTGGACGACCCTTCAATATCGTACGGTAGATTGCGGAACACCTCCAGGTTAGAGAGAGCCTTCACTGTGCCCCATGCTTGGTTGGAGAGCCACTCGGGGCACGGGCTGGTCAGATTTGGGACTTGCGGTGCTCGAAGAAGGAAGTCCATTTCCTGAAGGTCGATGTCACCAGAGGCGACTAGGATCTGGAACGTCATCTGGGCCATAAAAATGAGCTTGTCTCGTTCAAACAGACCACGGGTCGTGTACTGGTAGACCATGTAGGTGATGCAATCGATGAGTGCAATTACACGCTCTTTGATGTCTTCCGATTGATCAGCTCGGTGAATGGCGTTTAAGAACACAACTTTGTACGCCCCAAGAGAGAACTGATACATGGGGTGAATTTTCCATAGATCGTTGAGCAAGAAATACAAGAGTGATGCACGAGCTGCTACTGGTCGGTATTGTTCACGAGTCTCATTGATTTTGACCTCTGTCGTCTTGGCCTGAGCGACTTTGACCTCGATCTCGGAGGCTGTGCGCTTTGTGGTTTCTAAAGAAACGGGGTCCACAAGAAATTAGTGTTGGGTGATTAAATCATCTCAACATAATCACATACCTAAGTTTTCAACGAGAGCGGTATCACCTAAAAAGTTTCCTTGGGCAGAAGACAGTCGGAACAGCAGCGCATCTTCGAGCTCCGTCAATTTAATCTTGAATTCATTCTGCTGCTTCGTCAGCTCTGCTTTCGTTGCTTCGAGATCTGGCCTCTCAATGTTAACAACATCTGCGAGGAGTTGGTCTTCTAAGCCAGCCAAAGTGACAGTAAAGTTCACCAACGTGGTCTGGGCTTGAATTTCAGGTGGATAATGTGGGTTTGGCAGCCTCGTCTGCAGCATCAACTTAAAGTTGGGGTCGTACTCGACCTCCTTGTCGCCGAGTTTGATTGCACGTCCCTTCTTAATGAGATTCCGCCCAATAAGAGGGTCGAGCACCGGATCTATCCATGTACCGATATCCTCCAAAAGCACGGGATCGCCGCTTGAAACGGCCTTTTCGATTGCATCCAGATAGCCTTTCGCGCCGAGCCGAATGATTTTGAGATTTGCTCCTTCCCGTGTTTTGATCCATTTGACGCCTTGAAGTTGAGGGTCAATAATAAGGGGCCACCGTTTACAACTGGTCACCATTGTGGCGTTCTCCAATGATACTCGATCTGTTTGGTTGGAAATGTGTTGAAGTCAAAGCAATCGAGACAATACCGCAATTCACAGAAGTCACTCACCACTTGGCAGGCCTTCATTGTTCCATCTTGCAATTTCTGCAGAGCTCGTCAAAATTTCAAGTGGGTCCACGACGGGGGATAAGGGAACCTGGGTAACGCCTTTGTCTGACGATCGGAGCCATGGGAACCACTTGTCATCCAAGAGTTCCTGACGATACTTTTTGTTAAATGATCCAACATAGGAAACGAATGAGGCTGCCACCAGAACGTCGCCTGGAAGTGTCTTCTCCTGTTCTTTGAACTTGCCGACAGCTTCGCTCCATCGGATCTTCTCAGATCCCAAGCCACCCACGAGTCTGTTGGCTAGAACAATGGTATCCTGTGTTGATTTGGCCTCCTGCTCGCAACGTAGTTTGTCGTTGGTTGCTTTCTCGAATTTTGCTTTCAGGTCTGCCAAGTTTGCGTCAAGCTCCGCGATCTTATCCTGAACTTCCTTGAGCTTTGACTGCGCTGCTTGTAGCTCAGCGTTTGCTTGCTCGAGTGCTTTCCTCTTTGGCTCCACGTCCTTGTAGACACGGTAGAACCCGACAATGTTGACTGCCCAGGCACAAAGCCCCGCAGCTGCAACTGATTTGGTCTTGATGTAGTCTGGAGTAAAGTTCGGGTCGGCGAGATACGGATCGATGGCGTCCAAGTTGGTCTGATCGATTTCTTCTTTCTTGAAATTTATGAGGGACTCCAAGAACGCATCCACCTTTGCCATCATATTTTTGGCTGCCTTCCAACTTCGATCTTTCGGGATTTTTCCCGGAGGTGCCAAAAGCACCATCACTGCAGCTGTGACGCCAATGATTTCATTGCTCGGGGAGCCGAACGATTTCAATTCAGTCAAGTTGTTCTTGTTCAGGGTATCCAAGGCTGCGGCTGCGGCTGCGAGAGCTGGCTCAGCTGCATGCAAATCTTTCTCACACTGTGCTGCTTTTTGAGAAACCTCAACGTTGATGACCTCCACTTTCTTAGCCTCCTCGTCTGCCACTGCCTTCTCCTTATTCACGTGCTCAGTATCCACAGCCACTCGTTCAATGAGCTTCTCGGCTTCCTCGTTCTTGGCTTTGAGCTCAACTTCTTGTGTGGCGAGCTTTGCCTTCAAGTCATCTACCTGGGCCGCTGTACTATTGAGCTTGCTCAACCCGTTCTCCAATCGATCCATGCTCTTCATTAATTCAGCGTGTTTCTTTTCCAGCATTTCTTTGTAGATGCTCAGAAGACCGAGGAAACTCTTGGGCGTCGTGTAGTTGTATCGCTTCTCGTTAAGAAGGAAGCTCCTGCTGATATCATTAACGGACATGTGCGCGTATGCCATGAATGAAGTGACTGACTCCTTGAGTTCTTTGGGTACCAATTCAACTTGATCAATAAATCTGTTCGCGACAGACTTCAAAGCCTCTTCCTAAAAGATACAGAGATGCAAAAATGAATATGAGAATGCTTCGTGCTCAAGGAAATGTGACTTACCGGCCACTCTTGGAACCAATCAATCATAGTGCAGTTTACAATGGCTGGGAACTTTCGACAGCGAGAGCGCAGGGTGTTTCCAACCGGGGAGAAGCACAAAACAACTTTCAGGTTTTTGCGAACAGTGCGAATGAAGAGGTCCCAGCAGTTCTCGCGAGTGTCCACGATTCCTGCTGCCTTCGCCTCACCCCTCATTGAATTAATAATCCCTTCAACTTCGTCGTCGGGGAACAACCCAGGGATATTACCCGAAGCAAGCATATCGTTTATCAAAACAAGGAACTTCTCGTCCGCAATCTGCGAGTCTGTCAATACGAAAGCGATACGCTGTTTCTTTTGGCCTGTTTTAATGTAAAGCGCGCTCAAATCGGCCTTGAGATCAGCGATACTGTAGCCCTTTCGCAGAGTGATCTGGAATACATCCATTCCCGACATAAATGCAGCTAATCGCGAAAGCGACTGCTTCCCACTTCCACCGACACCGACCAAGAGCGCGTTACCACGCGGATTTTCAAGGATTCGACTTATACGACAGATGTGACTGATTGCATCCTCGAAAAGCACAAGGTTCATGGCAGCGTTCGTTTCTTGATATTGATCTTGTGCATCCTCCAACGTTTTACGAAGTGAGCTCCAATCCTTGGCGACGCTGTACTTGGGCTCGCCCATCCCAGCCACGTAATGGTTGAATATTAACGGCTGTTGGTATAGGGTTGGTTGATCGACCTCCTCCAAGGATTTCTTCGTTATTTCTTGCTGGAAATTGATGAGCTGCTTTTGGTCCACAGCGTCGATTAATTTGTCGCCATACACTCGCGTCGTTTCGTGCAACCAAAGGCGGACCACATCCAGGGGTTCCTTGATGATCTCTTTGAGCGCGAACAAAACGCCCTGGAAAATATTTGAGAGATCTCGAAGGTTGAAAACGTAGTGAAACTTGACTGCTGTAGGCAAGAACACTTGCGCCACCTTCTTGTGTAATGTCAAAGAGGCCGCGACAAGCTTCTCTGCAACTTTCTGCACCGACGTTGCGAACGGCTTGAAGTGGCTTTGGACAATCAACGAGTAAATGGTTTGAAGGCTCTCCTGTCCAGGGAAATTGACCGCAAATGTGGCAAAATGACGCTGTAGTCGTGGTGTGATTGTGAAGCTACCAGCCGTTGGATTCATGCATGCCACGTATTGACAATTGTGTATCTCTTTCAGAGTTAGCTTGGCGCGGTCATACCAGTGTTTATAGTCGAAATGCTGTCGCAACAGTGTGTGCGCTTGAGCAGTTCCGTATTTGTCAACCTCAGGCATGTTCAGATCGTCTACGAAGTATATGAGCTTCTTCGATCCTGGAGGACCATAGTTGCGACCTGCCTTTTTCTCAAGTGGCTTCTCTAGCACAGCTTGGAGACTTGCAGATGTTGTATAAAAGTTGAATGGAATGTTGACAATCAGCCGGTCTTCGCTATAGCTTTTGAGTTTGTTCTGAATGAGCACGGTTTTTCCGCACCCGGCATTTCCGACAAGTAACACCGCTTTCCCATTGTCAGCAAGAAGGTCAAGGAAGTACTTGATTCGAATTGTCTCAGCTGTATGAATCATAACACTCTGGAGAGGTTCTTCGGGGTCATGTTCGTACGTTGGGACTTTATCAGTCCAGGGTAAGAACCGTTTTGTTTCCTGATCAACAAAGTAGTCAAAGACTGTTCCGTTAGGTGGAAACTTGATACTCTTCATCTCTGCATTCCACCATTTACTGAACTCAATGCGATAATCGACCTGCTGGTCCTGAAGCATGCATCCGCCGAATGCCCAAACAGCGGCAAAAGCAAAATAGATCTCATACCACTCTTTGTCGCAGCCTTTTGGAGTGTTCTGTGGGGTCAGGAGGCCCTCCAGGATGTTGCAAAGGGCAACGACCAAGCTAAAGTCCTCCACCTTAACTGTTTTGAAACGACCGCTGTGAAGTGATTCCAAACACGGGTTCACGTATTTGTCAAAGAGAACTGAAAGCTGAGACTTCTCAGAAACGTCTTCCCTCTTATCAAGCCAGCTTTGAACGAAAGGGTTCCAACCCAAGTCTGATGAATTGACATACAGAATTCCAGCGCGTGAGACAGTCGCAGGAGTAGCGTACTTTAAATCACCAATCTCGAAAATGAGGCGCATGTGTGGTTTTAGGGGGATACGCTCATTGCTGGCAAGCGTTAACACCTTGTTGTCGTCCATGACGGTGTTAAGCGACTCGATCCAGCTTAAAGACGGGACAATTGCCATTAGCCTTGCGACTTCTGTAACAGACTCAATGCAAATATGGTACTCACTTTGGATCAATATCGCCATCCAATATAAGCCATTTTGGGTCTGTGCCTGGAGCCGAAGCCAAATCTCTCATGATGCAGGAGAACAGTCCATCCTTCCACTCTCGTGTGCTTGGATTAATACATCCGAAAAGCTCATCTGTGCTGACAGCTTTTGGGTCCAAATCATTGTACACACACTTTTTGCCTGTACCAAAAGCAATTTAATCAAGATCTCACAAGATCAATACCATATCAGAAACGCACCAAGATTGTTGTAGGTCTTAGCCAACATCTTCCAGATCTGACTCTTACCGCTAAATTTCAAGAACTCGTTAGTGGATGAAAAAAAATTAACGAGTACTTTTTGTTCCCACCTTCCTGCGTTTCCAATAATAAAGACGCAGTGACGCACTGCAAGAAGCTCCTCCAATTGAACACACTTAAGCACGAAAATCTCCTCGGCCTGCAAGCCACTTTCAATGGTGGTTTTTCGGATAGCCTCTTCCAACGCTTCATCTCGTTTACGTGCGATGTCGCATTTTGGGAAGAGATCATTAATGAGACCCAAAAAGACCTGGAGATCATCGGCGGCAATTTTCGGGAGATTGAAGTCACGGAGTGCCCGCATGAGCACTTGTTCCTCTGGGACTCCTGGGTCGGATCGTTTCAGCGACCCTGCAACAACAAGCACCGATTTGATGGCTCTGAGACCCCAATCGTAGTGGTCTTGCTTGGACAAAAGCTCTCGATTCAGCTTGTATAATGTAGTGAACTTTCGGGCGAGTAGGCTGGCGTCCACGAAACCTTCAGACATCAACATGATTTCACAAATGAGTTGGAGATCGGGCACCACCATGGCACACGGGCGGAACAGTGCTTTGATATTTTCAGGAAGTTCCGTTCGTCCCGCGTAACCAGGATTCATCGTAATGAAAATTCCAACAGTCGAGGTGAGGCGAATCTCTTCACCTTGGAAAACAAATCGCTTCTTCTTTGCGCGTAAAGCATCTTGAATTGACTTGACCTGTGTTCCCACGACCGAGAGCACCTCGATTGAAATGCGGTTGAACTCATCAAAGCAACCCCAAGCTCCCTCTTGCGATAGACCTTTATAAATGTTTCCAATTGATTTGTAGTCCATCTGCTCACTGCAATTGAACACATAGACCATAATACCAAGAGCACGGCCCAGATCCTTGGTGGTCTCGGTTTTGCCCGTTCCAGCGGGTCCGGCCGGTGCACCACCCATAATCAAGTGAAGAGACTGCGTTAGAGTTATGTAGCACCTATCGGTAAGAGGAGTAACCACGAGACGAGGAGTACAGCCCAGATACTCGTAGTTATAGCGGAATCGAGCATCACAGATATTCGCAATGCAATCTTCCTTTTCCTCGTCCCACCGAAGCCGCAGTTGACATTGCCAACTGAAGCACATGTTGTTCTCTGCCTTTTCTGCAATAAGCTTTGCCACAATATCACGAGCGTGCACATCAAGGGTACAGATAGTCATGATCATAATCCGCTGAAGCTTCTGCAACGGTCCCTGAATCAATTGAATCAAGCCAACCAGTTGATTGACTTGCTTCTTGTAGTAGTCCTTGAGAGCATTCTCGTAACCTTCTTCCAAGCGTGCAAATGCTGCATTAACCTCTGTCGTCCACCAAACTTGTGTACCAGTCAATGCAACTTGTGCAGCGTGGTCCAAAACCCATTGCTCCCTAGGCTTTTCTTCATACGCGAGAACAGCTTCTCCGAGCAATTGTCGAAGGGTCGTCCTCATGCTGTCCACTACTTTGTTGAGCCACACTTCAACCGCACCGGTACAATCACACGGCTCGACAAACTTTACATATTCGTCGTTTGGCGCGTACATCCCAATTGCAATCTTGGTGGGTTCGCCCTTTTCGTTCTTGAGAAATTCAAGGCGTGCGATCGAATCGAAAAGTTTTGGGAGGTGGACAGCGACTTCATGTGGTATGTTTCCTTTTGCGAGAATGTCGAGTAGATCGGTGGACGACACGAAGTAGAACCGTGGGAAAGCGAGTCGCTTCGTTTCAAGGTACTCTGCCAGAGACTTTTCGCAAAGTGCAAGCTGGCTCTGAAGATGTTCGAGGCGATCATAGAGCCCTTCTTTCATGCACACTTCGGTGCAATTTGGGGTCTTGGAGGCGTCCGCCATGAGAGCTTTGTAGTCTGTGTCTATACCATCGAACCGCTTTGAGTCTTCTGGAAGCTGCATCCTAATATCTTCAGACCCGAGGAAAATATTTTCAAGATGCAGCCAGGTTTGTTGAACTTCCAACCATAATGTTGAAACGCTGTCAACGGTGGATAGCACATTCTGCCATTTCGAAATTTGTGTCTCGAAGAAGCCAGCGTATTTTGACTGCATCATATTTTGTAACATGACTTGATTGTCTTCAAGGGTTTCGATGAGCTCCTCGGAACTACGCAAGAGAGGGGTTTTGGTACGTTCATGAACCTCATACGTAAACTCCATTGTTGCCCAAGTCTTGGTGAGATCGTTGAGCACCTTTTCCATCGACATTTCCTTGCTCGCACGGTCGACAATAGACTTGACATCGTCTTCGAACTTGTGCAGCTGAAGACTTAAAAGGTCTTGGAACTTCAGGTCATTCGTCATTACGAACGTTACTCCCGTAGTTTTCATCAACTGCTTCCAATGTCTCTCTCGAATAGCATTGCTTCGAAGCTCACCCACAGCACGAAGTGACGTTATCATGTCCTTGACCATCTGATCGAGCCCAGTGAAGGCATCCCAGCCTTTGATTTCTTTGTCCATTTTTCGAAGTTCCTTCGAAAACTCCCGACATACACCTTCCATGTTATCGGGATCAATTTGTTGCCAAAGAGTCTGTCTCCATTCCTCGAACACGAACGTTACCAATCCCACCATGTCCCACAACGACTTCAGCATACCGACATCCCGTCTGCAGTCAGAGAGCTGCTTGAATGATGGAATTGTCAACTCAAATAGCTCGCTGGATTGCTTCAGTGCCCCTGCTTCCGCCTCCATTACTCTGACCTCCAAATGTACCTGGTCGATTGCGAGATACGCCCGTTCCATTCCAAACTCGAATTTGAACGGCGCCTTCTTTTTGAACTCCTCCCTGAAGTTGTGGTTCTTCATCTCGAATTTGTTGGATTTTTGTTGAAGACTGTCGACTTCTTTGGCTTGCAGAGGTGCAACGATGTCCTTGATTGCAACAGAGAGCTTCTTCGTTTCTGTCCACTCCTCTGGCAAATCGTTCAAATCTTTATGAATGTCATCTGGAAGCTCCACTCCATATTGCCGCAGGAGGTTGACGGTTTTTCTGAGCGGCTCGAAGTTGTTGTCAATATTAGTGGAACGATGTTTTACACCGTGGAGCAAACCCATTGCAGAGACGAGACCCTCATAGTCCCCTGTTCAACGAAAAGTGGTAACGTTAGTGAGGCCCAACCTTTCCTTCGGTAACACTTTCTGAAGCCTCACCATCTTGTATCTTCTTCGAAAGACCCTTCTTGGTGGACTTCACAAACTTGTTTAATTCATTGAGGCTTACGACAACTTCGTCGCTCAAGTGCTTCGTCAGAGTGTAGGTCCACTTTTTGACTACCATGTTCAGGCTCTGTTATCCGAAGGTTGATCAGAGAAAGCGTCAACTACCGTCACCAAAATATTACGTACCTGCTTGAGTGGTTTGACGTCCACCTTGAACCACCCTTGGAACACAATTTCAGGGTCAAGCGCCATGATCGTTTTGTGGATTGTCTCAAACTTCTTGATTTCCACTTCGTATTTGTCCAATTGAATGGGCTCTCCACTTTCTGTTTTGCCAGAAGGCGCATCGGCAGGCTTGTCGCCATCCTTTGGTGGAGGGCCTTCCAAGAAGTTTCTCATGTACTCTTGGCGGTTTTCCTACAACAAGAATAAAGATTTACCGTGGCAAAGTTTGACGACCAAAAATAGCAACGCACAGTCCACAAATAGGCATACTGATCGTAGCCTTCCTTATAACGGGTGCATTCGTCAATAATGCGAATCGCACGCCTGACAACCTCCTTTCGCATTTTCTCCAACACCGGATCTGATGTCATTTCGGTAAGGTATGTTCCATTATCACTTTCTCCACGCGTTGGCGGGCTCTCCGTGGGCGCTTGAGGTGTCGCGGGAAGTGCAGAGGTTGAAGTGCCTACAGGTGCCTCGGATTGTGCTCCCTGCGGTTGTGCCGGCGTTGGAGCCGGGGTGGGTGGAGCGATTCGCGGCGCTATTCGCTCCATTAATGTTGCGACATCATAAATGTCATCGAGAATAAATTTGACAATAGCCATAACACCATCATGGGCCTCTGATGGGGATGGCAACAACAAAGTTTGGAATTTTTTCAAACAGACTCGCCGTATAAGTGCTCTTACCTTCATCCATGGATGGTGTGTAAAGGAGGTCACTACGATCAAGCTCCAACTTCGCTTCGAGTAGCGGCCCAATCTCGCCCTTCCCTTGGACTTCCACATCCATATTGGTGAGCAAGTAATTGAGAGAAACGGATATGACTTTGTGCATTCCCTGCCGGACAATTCCATCCACGTGTTCTCGGTACTTCAACCACATGTTGGATTCCTTGTCCGCCTCCAAGGCCTGTCGAGACTGTTCGAGCAGCCCATGTATCGCCTGTGCGTCTTGCCGAATGGTGTGATAAGTGGCACGAAGCTTCGTGTCCTTTTCCTCCAAGTTCAGTGGCTTCTTCTGGTCTTTCCGATCGATGAGAGGTGATGCATACCACCGCTCCATCATCTTCGTCATCTGCGCCACATTACTCTTCGCAGTCTGCAAAGTGTTGGAAAGTCCCCCAACCGTTCCAGAGGCGCTTTCGATGAACTCCTCCACATTCGGCGCGTTCCAGCTAAGAGTTGACACAGCCTGGAAGTAAAAAAGAAGAGTACGTATGAAGAAGAATTGAATTAGAGCGTTGATTCGTAGAACGTACGGTTTCGATCTGGGCATCAATCGCTTTCAATTTCGCTTCGATCAATGGAGCCTCAACTTCCAGAACGGTAGTTCTAATCGAGTTGTACTGGCCCACAATGTGCTCGAGTCGGAAGATGTGCGACCGGAAGGTCTCGGCCTTTGAATAAATCGCTTCGGCCTTCTCCGGCACATTCATCGGCAGCCCCTGGTGGAAGTATCGCACTTCCCGCAAAAGCGCTACGACTTTGGGGTCGAAGTTCACCCGCAGTAATCCATTCTCCATTCGCACAAGGAGGGGCTTGCTCAGGTTTGCATCAGATTCGTCGATGATGTTCGCAGCCCATTTGTCAAACACCCCAGTCTCGTAAGTTTCCACAATTGCGACGAGGTCATCGTACTTTGTAAAAACGTAACGTGCCTCTTCAGTCGACATAGCGGGATGATTCAGCTAATATGCAAAGAAATCGATATCTGCTTTGAAAAATACGAAACATTAAACAACAACTCACCGCTTTGATCCTTTCGAGCGATTTCCCAACCCGCTCCTTCATTTCCTTTGTCCAAATAAGCGCTCCCGTAACTGGCGCTGCATTGTAATGTAATTGCGGATTCTCCCGATGCTTGAGGAAGTAGCTTCGGACTTCATCCACGTCTTTCGAGAATAAACGCACGAGGACATGGTATTTCGATTCGAAGTCGCTCGCAATCGCCGGTCGCGTCAGCAAACCCGCGAACGAGTCGAGAAGCTTGAAGCTGGATTGCAGATTCGCTGAATCGTCAAAGGCTTGGCAAATGATAGTTCTAAAATGCAATGAGTGGTTACGACAATTCGCCGGTGTGACAGGATTGAGATAACAATCGTCCCGCTCAACGTACGCTATTCGGCGATCTAAATCGTTCAACTTGGTGTGGAACTTCGCCACATCGATGTCAAAGTCTGGCAGAGATAGATCCAGAATGTCATACTTCAGTTTGGAGAACACTTGAAGCGCTGTCGTGAACTCGGTGAAGATTTGCACGACTTGGGACGAAAGAATTTTCCCCTATTGTCGCATGAGAAGGAGAATTAAGAATTTGAGGGAATAAAGAACAGGCCTTTTCCATTTCAGTGGTACACTGACCTTTGTTCCGCCGACTTCAACTTTTTCCAACCTGTTGAACTCGATGATGGTCTCAAAAAGCCCAGCAATCACATCAACCCTCTCCAAAAACTGATCCAGTCGTCCAAAGACGATCCTCGAGTCGAAGTTCCACGGCCGCTCAGTCGTCATGCTCTTTTCGCGATACGTGGTGTACGCTTTCTTGAGCGCATCGCACACTCTTTGCACATTCTTGAGCCGTTCCGACGCTTCGTCGGGCTCTGCCGTGAAGAGCTCCTGCGGCTGGATGAACTGGCGAGCCTGGTCCACCACGTCGTTGCAGATCTCGCGCAACAGCACCGTCAGCCGATTCGGCGTGTTGTAGTACTTGGAGTTTGTCCAAACAAGCATGATCGTGTGTATTAATGGCATGAACAGTTTCGTCAGTTCGACGAATTCGCCGCCGCCGTTGAGCTTTTCGACGTATGGCCGGAGCGGTTTCAAAAATGTCGTGATGTCTCGTGCCTCGTCGAGCGCTGGGGTGTGGGTGCAAGGGACAGTGGTAAGAAATAATGGAACACTCCTCCTCCAATTTCATTGGGCTTCATTCAATTCACCATTTTTCACTTCGTCGGCAATCATACGAAACGCCGGCCAATACGTGGAATGCGTCTTTTCGAGCACGTCTGCAATCTTTTTGATCCGCTCTTCGACAAGCTGCCCATGTATGCACTCGAGATTTGCCGCCTTGGCGGCCCAAAAGTCCAGCTCCACCGACGGGCCTGGTGTGAGTCCCTCGTCCAATGGAGCAGACGAGGATGATTTGATAACCTCCCGGATCTGATGTGCCCAGTCGATAACTGCCGATTCTAAAGAGTGGAGCGTTGCCTTGTCGGCTTCGGACGTGGGTTGAGCGACAGCCGCCCGGGCGGTCGAGTGCGGAAGCGGAAGCAGAGTTCTCCCCTGAAAATGTTCAAGAGTCGGTGTGACAGCGGAGGCGGACATGGACAAGGTGTTAGTTAAAAGGAAATGGCACTTGGCACATGTCGGACTCCAATTACATGATCCATGGAGCATAGAAGTATTCCACTCAGCAGATCATTCGCCTCCAACGGACATCCTCTCTGATATACGTAGTCCTCGATACACGCTCCGCGTAGGATCATTCGCCTCGGTCAGCGCCTACAGGCACTTCGACCTCGTTCTCACTTCGCGGGGTATACGCCTCCGGCAGACGACTCGCCTCGCTCGGACAACCTACCTTGACTTTCCCTGTTATAACATACACGGCCGCATTCAGTCTGTGGAAATGTCTCAAAACGTCATTGGCCACCACGTCGGGCCAGTTTTCCAGATTGCGTGGGTTTGTAAGCAAGGGCAAGTAAACCTCCTCGAGCATGTTGCTGAGGTAGTCCAGTGGGGCTGGAGAGAGGTCGCCAAGAGTAAGCTCGACGTCGAGCTTGTCCGTAAGAGGTGCATTGACGCGAGGTGATTTCATGAAGAAGATGGATTTCTTCTTGAGGAGAGGAGGGAAAGTTGTGGCGGGAAGAAGATCATCTCGAGGGTTTAGGTAGAAGAGAAGAGTTGGGAGTTCAGGAGAATCGAGGAACTTTGTGACGATGTCACTGCATTCAATGAGCAAAAACATATCAGCTCCCGCAAGCTTCGTTAAAGCGATGCGTCAACCAACCAGTTCTCAGGTGCAGCAGTAAGCTTCTTCCACTTGTCTCCCTTCAGTTTTAGGGCTCCGAGGACCCGCTCCGAAAACCATTCTACGCGCGGATCAACCGCCTTTGCGACCTCTTTTTCTTCGACGCCTCCTTCGTCCGCTCTCGCCTCGTCCTTCTTGTCCGCCATCACCACGGACGTTAACGGATGGCACCAAGTTGGGTATTGGAGTCCGCTCTGGCGTACGCAGCCTTGTGTCGGTCCACAGGGACAATGTGGACGTGAATCGGAGCAAAATCCGCCCAAGTTTCGATGGTGATGAGACAGGGGCGAGTGAGCGGGTGCGGCGTTGGCGTCAAGAAATCGAGAGCGGCTGTGCTCACCCGCTCAGCGACACGCGTGCAGCCTCTTTTCCGAGTGTGGGCGGACCTCCGTGCGTGGATGGAATGGGACGGTTTCCTTGGATTGACGGTGACAGCTGCAAGTTTACCCGATTGGCAGAATTCTGGTGGACACACTCAACACATTTGGAGCTTATTCTTCACGGAGACCCAGAAAACGCTTTTCAATAGACTCAAGACACTAAGTATACCGAATTTCGACTTTCGCATACCCTACAGGTACATTAGTAAAAGATTCGATGGATTTTCAAACACCAGAATTTTTGGCCACCAGATTTCTGTGGTGGGGGCCGAGGAAGTTCGGGAATCCAGAGCCGGATGTGAGAGTGGGGTCCGGGCGAAGCTTCGCTTTGTGGCCCCTCAAAGCTGCACTCCACTTCATCAATCCGATTCTCCGTGGAAACAAAATAGAGCCCCTTGCGAACCCTCGAGTCTGAGACTCTTACGTGACCGAAAAGCGATTTCTCGCCAATCGCCCACCAGATTGTCCTGGGATCATCGTAGTACCAAATCATCATCCTCCTCGAGACTTTTGCACCTTGCGATTCGATTCACCGAAATTTTCTCCTCCGACATGGCCTCAGACCTCGCCGCATCGCTGTTCCACCCTTCGGAGCTGTACGCCATCTTCTCATTCCTCGCATCTCCCGACCCTTCTCGTCAGTTCAAGAAGCGACCGAGCTCCAAGGCGTCCAACCGCGACTGGTGCTACTACTTTCTCAACCTAACGTCTCGATCATTTGCGCGCGTCATCCAGGAGCTCAACGATGAAATGCGGCACCCGGTGTGCATCTTTTACCTCGTGCTGCGTGGGCTGGACACGGTGGAAGACGACATGACGCTTCCCAAGGCCCGGAAACTTGCCGTGCTCCGATCGTTCCACGAACTCATCTATCAGCGTGGATGGACGTTCACGGAGAATGGGCCCGACGAGAAGGACAGGGAGCTCCTGGTGATGTTCGACAAGGTGATCGAGGAGTTCCTGGGTCTGGCGGAAAAGTACCGCGCCGTCATCGCGGACATCACGAAGCGGATGGCGGCAGGAATGGCTGACTTTATCGAGGGTAAAAAAGTCGTGACGATGGATGTAAGTTGTTGTCCCTTAATGCCCCTCACCGTGGTCGGCCACCTGACACACATCCTACATCCTCACAGGACTACAACCTCTACACCCACTACGTCGCCGGCCTGGTCGGGCACGGTCTCACGGGTCTCTTTATCGCGTCCGGACTGGAGCCCCAACTCTCGGCGCTCTCCCGGGACCGCGCGCTCTTCCTGTCCAACCAAATGGGTCTCATGCTGCAGAAAATCAACATCCTGCGCGACTTCTCCGAGGACGTACCCCAGGGCAGAGTTTTCTGGCCGAAGGACGTGTGGGGGAAGTACGTCGCGAACGTCGAGGACATGTTGGAGCCGCGGAATCTTGGTATGTTTAGATTTTCGCACACAAGGTACACGGTGAAACCCGGTCTGACTGACGAGTGTTGCTCTTGCGCTTTTAGAGCTCGCACGAGCGTGCCTGAATGATTTGTGCGGAGATGCCCTCTCCTTGGTCCCCGACTCTCTCGAGTACTTGAGCCTCCTGCGAGACCCCACCATCTTCCGCTTCTGCGCCATTCCCCAGGTTCGTCCGCCTTTCACGCTGTGTGCCGCTCTTCCTCTTCACTCGCCGCAACGCAATGCAACAATCTCACCAGACCATGGCCATATCCACACTCACCTTGGTCCTCGACAACCCCAAGAACTTCCGCATGCCCCTCCTCAAGATCCGCAAGGGCCAAGCCTGCGAGCAGATTCTCGGGTCGGGCGACTTTGACAGCGTTCGCGTCCTGTACTTGCGCGAACTCAGGGCGCAGGCGGCCAAGGTCTTTGGAATAGTCAGGAGAGGTGGGGAGGACGTTAAGCGTGGGACGGTCTTGGATCTCGATATTGCGCTCGGAAAGGTGCGTCCGTCCGCTGTGCAAACAAATTGTTTAACCGCCTCACCCTTTTTAACACGGATCCAACTGCCCATGCCATGTTCAGGCGGAATCGGCTGTTCGCCACCACGACAAAATCCGAGACGTGTTCACGACCGAGAAAGGGACCACCCGTCCGTTCCCCTTCACCGTACATCCAGAGGACCCGTCTAGAGAGGTTGCCCGGAAACGCGCGAGTAGCTCGGGGTCCGGTTCGTGGGCTGTGGTAGGGTTGGCTGTTGTGGTGGTTGCTGTGGGGTTCGCGTTGTGGAACGGGGAGCAGGGACAACAGTAAATAGCATTCAAGAAGTTTTTTCATATGCCGTCTATTGCAATCAATCACATGTATGAAAAGGGAAAGGGGGGCTTCGGCTCGGATGCATATATTTGTGTTTGATGCCGAGTGTTACGGAAACGGTCCACTCTATCAACACTCTGGGAGACACCACCCGGTCATTTCGAAGCTAAAATCGCACGATGGCTACTCGAAGGGTTCCCTTTTCGGCCCGCCCTGGAGCTGATGCCGGACGTCTGTAGTCTCTTTCTCCTGCATCACCGAAGTTGTGGACTGATTCCCGCATTGATTCGCATCAGCTTCGTACCCTGCAGAAGACGAGCGACCGGAAGTGATCAAACTTGCCGAAATGGCACAGGAAAATGAAAAAAAATACGGATTCTTGATCAATGTTGTAAACGTGGGGATTATCGTGGTGTTCTTGCTGCTTCTGTGGTGGCTCAACAGTTTCGGCACTCCGGAGAGGAAGGAGGAGTCGTACGGAGTCTAGCTGGCGGAATTAAGGGACAATGACCAATATACGAATGGTCGAACCTGCACATCTCTGCCAGGACACATGCTACAAAAGAATATCATCAATTTCTTCAAAAAGCGTGGTAGTGTGGTAGTGTACAGTAAATATGCTTTAAGATAGCCAAATAAATCACGCAGACATCTCTCTCTAAGCCGCGCTCACTCCGAGAGAACCATCCAGTTTCTTAGCGTTGTCCTCCATTGCGGCAAGCTCCTCTTCGGAGACGCGAATGATGGGACCCTTGAACCACTTGTGGGCGTCCAGGATCCAGTAAAGAGCCGAGAAGATGGTAACAGCGCCAATCATAACACTGGCGTAGTTGAAGTTGACGGCTGTGACTGGGTAGAATCTGGGAGGGGAGGGGATCATTAAGAATCGAATGTGAAGCAGGGTAAAACTCTCGAGACTTACTGGGGCAAGCAGAGAAGAACAAAAACTGTTTGGGGAGAAGGTGGGGAGGTGGGGGGGTGAGTGTAGTGTGGGGAAAGGTGTCAGCAGCGAGCGAGGGGCGGGGCCGAAGAGAAAAGTAGAATACGAACGGAAGCACACCCAGAGGACCGCGATCCAACCAATGATCTCGGAGAAGGGACCAAGGTGGAATTCACCACGCTTGAACGTGTTGCGGGCCATGGTGAGCTTGGTGAACGTGGGGATTGTGTACTGCACAGAAATGAACGTTCAGGGCCGGTAACGATCGCGACACAGAGATTGATTCTCACGGCAGTCATCAAACCAATGGTGGCGACCGAAGAAGCGGCGTTGAGACCAGTGCTGGAACCGAAACCGATGCAAGTGACGAGGATCGAAACTGAAAAGGATCATGGTGAAGGAACTCATTCCAAACATTGTCTCGAAATGGGTAGCTCACCGGCAACACCGAACCAGACGGTACGCAGAGGCAGCTTGGTGGTGGGGTGGGACCAGTAGAGGAATCGCGAAAGTGGGCCCCCGAAACCCCTGTCACGAGCGAAGGCATACACTAGAACGAAAACAAAAGTTGTGTTAGTGGAGCCACGAGTTTCCAATTAGGAGCAACACTCACTCATGCGGGAGTTAGCAGTGATGACAGCAATCCCACAGCAGTAGGAACCAGCAATAATAATAGCCATCAGGAAAACACCAACGTCCTTTCCGGCGGCATCTTATGCAGAGAAGGGTTACAAAGATCGCAGACGGATGCGTTTCAGTTATTTTAGACATACCAATAAAGAGGGAAATGATTGCCTGAGGGTAGGGGCCACCAAGCTCGGGGGGACCGCCGAGAATGCTGTCAATGGATTGGATCGAGAACAGGAGACCTGCACAAGGGAATTGAGACGGACTGTGCTGCACATGCACTTCGCAACTGCCGACTTACCGATGAGGAAAAGGAAACCGGCGACGGCACTGACGATGACGGAGTACACGATACCCTTGGCGGCTTCGGTGTGGGAGTTCTTGGTCTCCTCAGAGACGTGCTATGATGGCAACCCACGAGCACTTAGTCAGGCCCGTCCCGGGTCCTCATATTGCAACTGTGAACTTACTGCACTGGCGTCGTATCCAAGGAAAGTCCACGCAGGGAAGAGCAGACTGAGGAGGATAGCGAAGCCCTGGCTGTCTTGGCCGGTCAAGTTTTCCAAGTTTGTGAACACGAAAGAGGCGGTCTACAAAAAAGAAGTGACGTTGGGAGATTAGAATTTGATGCGCAGAAACTGCGGCTGGAGGTGGTACCAACCTGGCGGGTGGGCGCTTTCGCGAGACACACGATGACAATGATAAGGGGACCCACAAGATGCAAAGCCACAGCTGAAAGCAGGGCGGGAGATAAGAATGCGGCCACAAAATTCAGTACGAGGGGAAGGGGCTCCTACTCACAAAACTCCATAACGCGCTCAATGACCGTGTCGTTGATGGAGTTGATGACACCGCAACTGATCAAGACGACAATGGCAACAAGGGCACCCTTCCAGATTTGGTAGTCGAATGAGGGGTTGTAGACTAGAAGCGGCAGAGAGGAAAATGTTAAGACGAGTCGTTGCAGTCGTTGCAGTTGTGAAGACAATGCCTTCGTACCCAGCACGCAAGAGAAGATCATTCCGGCGACAGAGAACCCGACGGAAGAGATACCTCCGATCTCGCCACAAAGGTTAAACCACCTGGTTTTCAAAGTGAGGACGCAGTGGTAGGAAAAATAATCCATCAGGAAAGCTTACCCAGTGAACCACCTATGCAAAGTACGTAAGAACTTGTGGACCGAGAAAGGCGGAGAGAAGTGGGAAATGACTTACGCGAAAACAGGTCCGTAACGGTCACCACCGAGCTTGGCACTCCAGTAGTACAATCCACCAGCGGTCGGGTAAGCGGAGCAAATTTCACCCATAGCCAAAGCAACTGCAGGTGGTGATTGCGTTGGAATCGAGCAATATTGGCGGTCAACGGAACCAAAATGTACGTACCACAAGCGGACATCAAAGAAACAAAAATCCATCCCCATACCGCGGCAGCGGAGCCACCACAGCTCAGAGCAAAGGACAAGAGGGTACCGACACCGATAATGATGGAAATGTGGGAGAAGGACACTCCGAAGTTGTGGCTGCCATCCACATCAAGGGGGTCCATCAATCAATCAACGCCGGGTACGTGACGATATGAGCATTTTCCAATCTTACATGAAGCCGAAGCTGCGGGAGAACTCTTTGTCATGCAAGGAGAGGAGCTACTTGTCAAAATGACATCCGAGAATTCCGAAGATCCAGCCGAGCCTTACCCTGCTTGTAACCCATCTGTGGAGTGAAAAAAACGGAAGAAAGTCAGCTTTGCTTCGCAGCATCAAGCCAATCTCGAGAGGTATCGGTGGGGGACAGAGAAGGGTGATGGGACAGCGGACAACGCCACTTTTGTCCAAAAGACATCGGACCACTCGTTCAACAGCATTTCCGCGGTTTTCCATCGGCGCGGTCCGTCACCGCCCATGGAGCCAGTTTGTGCGCCCGTTCCGTCTCCGCTCGTCCCGTTTTCCACGACCGTTCGCTACGGCAGCAAGTTCCGACACCCGGGCCAAAAAACGGCAAAGACGCATCTCGTACGCACCCGCGCCAGCCTGAGCTCATCCTCGCTGACCGAGCTGTTCGCGGCCATTGGAAATCAAGAAACTCGGGGTGGGATCTGTGTCGGTGGGATTGAGGCTACAGCGGCTCTGACGGCCCCTTTATCCGGGGCTTGTGGCGCTATCCGGAGATAACAACTTGGGCTGAGCACATTCCCTCGAAAGGCAGTGCGAAAATATCCCGTCCACCGGTGGTAAATCGACCAGAACGGATATCTTATTCTTGCGATCGACGCTCTTGTCGTGTCTCCACAACCGTCACCGTTTGGAAAAGGAACGAGGCAGTCATTACCTTGCACTTGAATCATGTCATTATTCTATGTAACAAATTCGACAAGATTGTGCAGTACGCCCAGCATCAATTCAAGATCGTCAATCTCCTCGAATCGGTGGGGGACTACGGAACGGTACCGTGCCGAGGAACCGTTGTGACGAATTGGCATCCTGAACTTGACCTGATGACTACAGGTGTGGCTGCACATCCTCCGTGTGGCCAAGAACGGGCCAAGATGGACGCCACTTCGCCGTACTTCCTGTTGTGGCAAGCGAGAGATTGATGTCATGCCAATGCATAGAAAGGACGCTCGGGATAAAACAATCATTAGCGAATCAAAGTTTCGTATGGCAGATAACGGGGACTTGAATCAAAAGTTCATATGGAGAATATGTGCAATTTGTATTCCATACGACACTTTCCCTACGCCAGACGCTCTTTAGTAACCAAACTCTGCCAACTTCTCCTTAATCTGCTGCACCTCCGCCGTCTTCTCCGCCCGGGCAACGGCCGCCTTGCGCTCCTTCTTCTTGTTGTACACGGCCTGGCTCCGCTCCTTCCGCTTGTCCTCCAGCTTCTCAACGACGCCCTGGTATTTCCATCCCATCTCCGTGCTCAGGCGCTTCAGGACGGTGTACTTGCGTCCGGGCTTCAGGCGGAGAACGCGCAGCGCGGCGGGGACCACCATGCGGTGCTCCTTGTCGTAAGGTGGGGGGACTCCTTCAAAGACCTTGAGGCGCTCAAGAGCGTGCGCGCCGCGAGCTGTCTTGTGCGGGATCATGCCACGGACGGTGCGCCAGAAGATGCGCGAGGGCGATCGCAAGTGGAAGGGACCACGCTCTCCCTTGGACACGGCTTGCTTGTTGAGGAAGGAGAGGTAGCGCACTGTGCATGATTGGTGGTAGGTTAGCATTTGAAAGCAACATCACCGATAATTTCCAAGACTTCTTTTATCCCAAATCGACGAGACTTCTTATCCCCGACTTTCCAGTCGTCCCTCTCCCAAGTCGACGAACTCTCGAAACCACCGCCTGTCCTCTCCATTATATCCCTCACTTTTCACCTCCTATTCTTCCCCCTCGCCCTCCTCACCAAGCGTACTCACATTTGTTCCTGAAGAAGCTTCCGGTCATGTTGATCTCCTCACACCTGACGAGGACGACCTTCTGGCCATTGAGCAGCTGCTTGGCGACAATGGAGGCAAGACGACCGAGGAGGTGACCCTTGGCGTCAACGACGACGTATTTCTGTGGGATGGAGTATGGTCGCGTGGTGAGATTCGCAGTCCCAAAACGGAAACCAGAAACCGTGCATCCCAGAAGAATTATCGCACGGAATCGCCCCAGCACCGTGAGAGTGAAGTGAGCGTCCTCGGATTGCGATCCGCGACGGGTTTGTTCAGGTTGGAGCAACCGCTCAGTTCCTGACTTCCTATCCCCGCGGTCCAAATCTCCTGAAAATCCAGTCCGCACACGTCCATGGTTTGAGAACAAATAGGCTCTCCCGAAGCCACGTCCGGTGATTGATTGAAACCACCCAACTCGATGTGCAACGAATCCCCCAGAGCGAGAGATTCCCAGAGGTTATGGTTCCCGTGCCTTTTCCGCTGCATCCACAATCCATATCTTCTTCTTTTTGGGCAACTCACGCTCTTGTAAGGCATTCCTGGCCGATTCCGTCGGGGATGAGCTGCCGTTGAGAAATGTTGTTCCACACGCGCCGCGCCGAGAGGGATGGCCGAACCAGCGTCCGAAGAGAGACGAAAGTGAGTAGAGTGCGACGAGCGTGGCAACGGGGAGCGAAACGCACACAGATGGACGGATGGATAGCTTCGCTCGGGTCTTGGGAAAAGGGTAAGCCTTTCTTTGTGGGCCGGATAAAATGGGTGTAAGTTCATCCACGTATCTCAACACGTTGGCCCACACAAAACGAACTATGGACGCCCTGAGAGCGAACGGGGAATGATTCAGATGTGGGATTGACGGACTAATAAATCGGATGGAATCGTTCAGGATGGTGCCGAAGACTATGAACGGAAACCGCAAGAAACCGCAAGTGCTTCCTTCCCCCTACCCCAAGACGAGAAAGGCAGGCATTGTGAAGGAAAGATTCAGCGAGTTCGAACAAGGCTCGGTTCGCAGCGACAGAAGGATTCGTATCTCCACAATCTTACTCAAACGTTGTCGTCAACGGACTCCAGGGTATGAGTGAGACTATGGCGATATGTCCAGAGATGCTTTGCATTCGAAACAACCCGCGTATCAGCATCCATTCTTCATGCCCAAATGAACTCCTTGAAACTTGGGGATTCAACACAAGACCAGGCCAGGATTCACAGACTGGGATGGTGAATATTGGAGCAATGGTCTGGAAAACTCTTAATGGTACAATGAAGGTGAAAATCGAATATCCAAATCCAGGCAACCTAAGGTTTCCGTCACGTTTTTTCGTTGTGAAAAGCGCGCCAAAGCTTCGGATCTTTTGCGCTGACCGACAGCTGAATATTCGCTCAGAATCTCTTTATTGGACCTCGTCAACTTCTTCTATACTCGGATAGTGTTGCAAAAGGCGATGCAATGTGCGCGACCCTCACGGAAGATGATACATGGCCTCTTCGCCACCGAAATGAATTGTATCGTGTGAGATACATTCAAATGGAGTATGCTTGTCATCCTGGCGTTCTTTGGGATTCTTGCCCCGGGTGCTTGGTGTTGCGTCGTTAGACTGCGATCTTAATTGCGCGTCACGATAATATTCACCAACGCTCTCTCGTGTTGAGGATTTGTTTGAAACATTCAGCTGAGAGATCATGTATCTTCTTCACAAATATACTGATGGCATCAATGGAAAGAGGCATTCCCCAATCGAAAAGTCCCTGTACAGTCCGTTCAACCTGTCTATTTCTCTTGCTAAATGATGAATCAAACAATCCATAAACTAGTTTTTCTGTCGTCGAACAATCAACCCTTTTTCGGAGAGGTAATCGAAAATTTGCTGAATCAAACGGGCATTTGGTTGGGTCCAACATGCAACATACTTCCCGCACCTTCCCCAACCCGCAAAGCTTAAGCTCACCTGGGCAGCTTCCTCCACAGACGACTGGTCTGTTCGGATGTGGATTTCGGGATTGGCCGGGGCCTCGTATGGGGCCGAGATGCCGGTGAAGTCTTGCGAGGGAAACAAGAAGGTCGAAACGCGTATTGTATGGGTTACCGAAAGGCTGATAAACGCACCTTTGATTTGACCAGCGCGGGCCTTCTTGTACAGCCCTTTCGGGTCTCGCTGTTCGGCCACTTCCAAGGGGGCGTCAACGTACACCTTCCCGCGCAAGTGAAGTAGTAACAAACAGGGATTTAAGATTTAAGAGATTCCGAAAAACAATTGGTATGTCATGGGCTTACCTCGACGAACGGCAGGTTGGCGGCGTCGTGCACTTTACGGGCGCTGTCGCGGTCCTCCCGGTACGGACTGATAAACGAAGTAATGGCGACGATGGCAGCGTCTGCGAATAGTTTGGAGACCTGGACATGCGGATAGCGGGTTCATTGTTCGATTCGCAACAATTTTGAACATCAGCTTGAGAACTATTCCACGCAATGAGTCTGCCATCATCAACCACCCACCTCTCCGATTCGCCTGATGTTCTCTGTCCTATCTTCAGGGCTGAATCCAAGGTTCTTGTTCAACCCGAATCGGATGTTATCCCCATCGAGGCGGTATGCGATGATGCCCTGATGAAGCAAGTGCTGCTCCAGAGCGCACGCGATGGTAGACTTGCCGGATGCGGAGAGACCAGTGAGCCTGTAAAATGGTACATTTCGGGGTCCGATCGCAGCGCATCTCGTCAGAGGTGGAATCTTCACTTTTTGGCATCCACATGATCGCAATCACTCACCAGATGGTGACGCCCTTTTGGCCCGCGGCAGACTCGCGCTCGTCGCGAGACAGGTTCCCGTCGTGCCAGGTGATGTTGGTTGGCGTTCCGTTTGGCGACATTGTGGGGGTGCGGAAAAAGGGACGATGGTGTTATTCACAAAGCTATGGTCACTGTTTCGCCAGCTCCCTGCAAGAAGACTTCGTGATTTCTTTTGCATGGAATCGCCTCTCCAAACTACTCAACGCGGACCATAGAACACACTTCTGTTTTTGGTGGTAGAGTGCTGCTTTTCCCTTCCATGGCCTGACGGTGCCTTCGCCATAGTCTGACACTTGGGTTGCTGAAAAGCATATTCCACGATGTATCGCACGTCGAGGTAATGATACATGAGCGTACCTTGGATGACAACACTGGAGAGCGCTTCGAAGGCGCTTACTTGCTGTCGTCGTCGCCGATGGTGTAGGGTGGTACCAGTACTTCCAATGTCGGTCGACAAATGTATTAATTCATTACAGAGTGGAATTTACGCAAGGACTGCGCTCTACCTCATCTGACGTCCGATCTAATGATGTGGCTCGTTCCATACTTCTTCTGTTTCTGCGGGAGAAACGGCGTTGTATCCCTAAGTTTGCAAATGTCCAAATCACCTGAATTCCTTTTGTGCCAACATATCGTATCGTCTCCTGAACAACACGGAGTACTCACACCTTAAATAAATCGAATAGATGAATGTTGGCGTTATTTTCGTTTATTTTGGTTGATATCTCATCAAGATGTACTCACTATGCTAGGATCTTCGGAAATGGTCCCTGCTGGAGAGCGCGCGACAGTGTCACTCATAGTAAACTTGTTGAGGGGAGAATCCTCAGTTAAATTTATTATCTAGCTGAGTTTTGGGTAATAGTATGATGTCATAGTTACAATTGCACTGGTATCAGTTACTTATAAAGGACAGTTTCTCCTACTTCCAGCTGTTCCGAAAACTCGAAACACAGCAATCAAGCCAACGCATCATTATGGATACGATTAAAAAGATGCTCCACCTCCCATCGAAGCAAGAGGACAAGCTCGACGAGTCCACCCTTTCCCCCGCTGATCACGCCATTGGAGCAACCGCGCCTCACACCAGGACAGCGCCAAGCACAACGAGCGACACGTCAAAGCGGCTTCCGGAAAAGACCGGAGGACTCGCCGCCGTGAGAGGGACGACCGTACCCACCGACGAAGAACGTCTCACCTCTGGTCGCAGCACCGAAGACTTCACAAAAACCCATCGAGGAGTCGCTCCAGCCCACGGAGAGGAAGTCAAGCACTTACACAATCCGACGCTCGGAGAGGAAGTCAAGCACCCACACAATCCGATGCACGGAGAGGATATCAAGCACCCACACAATCTGACGCACGGAGATGAAGTCAAGCAGTCACATAGGGTGAAAATGGCGGATGCCGTTGCAGCTGAGACGGCGGAGAAGGAGGTTGAGGTGATTTGGACATTACGCTGATGTTAGCGCAAGCGTCTAAGTTTCGCCGCAGCATCGCCACAGAGCCCCGGTGACCCACGAGACCATCCGCCAAGTTGAACGTGAAGAAGTGAGGTGAGTATCTTCTGTTTCGTGGCGGTGGAAAGAGTGTGATTGATGTTCCCACCCGGTTCCCACCCATAGGCCGACAATCCAGAAGGAGATCATCCAGCCCCAAGTGCAGCAGATCATCCAGCCTATCAGGGACACGTGAGCTAAATGAGGAATAAGACTGTTCAAATGGAGTGTGACTTTGTTGTCTTTCGTAGGCGTCTCGAACCTGAGCGCGTCGAGCACATTGTCGAACCCACCCAAGTGAGAGAAATCAAAGGCGAAGCAAGGTATGAAGACCTCGGCGTTTGGTGTTCGTTGCCGGGGTGGCTTATTCGCCCTGTTTCTTTGTTCGTTCTCACCCGGTATCGAAGCAGACCCGAAGACGAGCAGAGGTACCGCCGCCAAGCGGAAGCCGTCCGCGACACTCGTGTCGAATCCGAAGTGGAAAGGCAAAGGGTCCACCACCAACCGATCGTGAAGGAGACCATCCATCCTCACGTCGTGGAAGAAATTCAGCCAGTGATTGGTAAGTATCATGGTTTGAGGTCTGCTGTTATAATGTTGACTCTTCACGTCTTACTACGTTTACAGAACGTGAGGTTATCATGCCAAAGAAAGTGGAGGTTGAAGTACCCATCGTAGAGAAAGTGTACGAAGCTCCTCGTGGTAAGCACGCAATCGTATTATTGTGCGGTGCTTCTCTTTGACGTAACTTCAAACCAATAGTTGGCGCAGTCCGCGTCGCACCCACGATTACGGCAACGGACTTGGGCCTGACCCCCGGCAACGTGACGCGCCGAGGCGTGGTCGAGTCCATCGAACGCCACCTCCCCCATACCGAAGCTAAGCACCAACTTCAAAAAGACGAGCGCCAGCTCCGCCATGAGACTGGCCAAGGTGTCGTGGGGCGCGCAGAGACAGCCGTCGCCGGAGCAGAAGCAAAGCACCAACTTCACAAAGACGATCGTCAGCTCCGCCACGAGACTGGCCAAGGTGTCGTGGGGCGTGCAGAGACAGCCGTCGCCGGAGCAGAAGCAAAGCACCAACTTCACAAAGACGACCGTCAGCTCCGCCAAGAGACTGGCCAAGGTGTCATGGGGCGCGCAGAGACAGCCGTCGCCGGAGCAGAAGCAAAGCACCAACTTGGAAAGGACGAGCGCCATTTCCGCCGCGAGATGGGCCAAGGTGTTGTGGGACGCACGGAAGCAGCCGTTGCTGGAGCTCAGGCTCGGCACGAAATGGGCACGGAGGCAAGACACGTCCCGGCGGTTGGTCAGACTGGTACCGGAATGCAAGGTTACGACCGCACCAGGGAGGGTTTGGTCGGAGCTCCAGTTGGTCCGACTGGTACCGGAATGCAAGGTTACGACCGCACCAGAGAGGGTTTGGTCGAAGCCCCGGGTGCGTTCCCAGCACCAGACGTCACAGTTGAGAAGCACGTCCAGAGGGAGAAGGTTTTAGGGGAGGAGTAAAGGATTGAGATGGGTTGGTTTTAAGAAGCATACGTGAAGAAGACGACGATATTGCTTTCCTTTTCACAATGTTTCTGGGGGTTTTCAAAAAGATAAATACACTTCTTTTCGGGGGAATTTGTATTCTTTTGCATCCTGTAATTGGCATTCTTTTGCATCCTGTAATTGGCCAAGAACCAGGTTCTGAGACTGGGAGAAACGCAAATGGGCCCGTGCTATCACATAAGAAATCCATGAATTCAAATAAGTGACTCGCTCGTTCGCTCGCACAGAAAAAGACCATTGTAGACCTAATAGAATAGCAATAAGGTGTTCAACTTCAATTCATTTTCCCAGCATCGTCAATGGAATCTCCAAGGTCCCTTTGTCCCAACTCTGCCCATCCTCAACGAGCTCACCACCTCTCCGCTACTCTTTCGTGTGCTTCTTTTCATCCTGTGGCGGTGTACAGGCCTCTTCTCCATCCGCGCCGCACCAACAGACAGCCGGAGCCAAATGTCAACAGTCACCAATGGGCAGTCGGAAGTCATCACTGCAAAATGTCTAATGTTTTAAGGGTAGTGGGAAAGTTCCAGGGTGTAAAAGGTTCCTCCTCCGCTCCCGTGTCTTGTGTTCATGGAAGCCAGGAAAGACCGAGAGGAATAAAGAAAAAGGAAGAAAGAAGAAAAAAATTCAGAAGTGTCAATATGTGTGTGCTCGTGTGGGGGGGTGGCGTGGCGTGTGTGCGAAGAGGCGCGGAAGTGCGCGAGGAGGCAAGAGTCGGCAAGGGGTAAAAAGGCTGTAAAAGCATGCTTACTCGTCGATGATGCGACGGTGGGGCGCGTGCGGCGGAAGGGCGTGAAAAATTGACCGTGGTCATATGATTTTCTCAAGCTCACTCACACATTCATCCCCCCCTTTTTTTCTTCTTTCCGCCTCGCCCTCGCCCTCTCATTCTTCTCAAAGTGCCGTCTTTACTTGTTGCTGCGCATCACCCCTCCCCTCGTCCCATCCGCAGTCTTGCAATCATTTTTCTTTTCGTTGCCGGTTTCAGACTAGTCACGGCTCACGCTGCCGATTTCTGGCTGGTCAAAAGCAGTGCTTTCGTCCTTGCTGGATGGGGCATGGACATGGACCGACCTTTTGGTGTTCATCTGCGTCATCCCATCGCGCACTTCGCTTGACTGACGACTGGTTTCAACGTTCGTCACGAGACTTGAGTCCTGAAGCCACAGGCTGGCACTCGGGTCTGAAGCGATGCCACCTTCTACCTTTTGCTTTATTGGAGAATAAAGCTGGACAGGACCTGTCCCTTTGGTGATTCTCACCCACCCATCGACGTGACGCCAGCCCACAGCACTCTCAATCTGACTCCCGTTGCTTTTCCATCATTGCTTTGGTGTTTGGAGAGCAGAGTTGGACAGGACTTGTCCCTTGCTGTATTCCCACGTGCTTCCTGACAAGTGACGTGTCACGTGACGTCAGCTCATCGCCGAACCGCCGTCTCAATCACCTCGCTTTGTCAATCGACCAAACGTCAATCTCTTTTTGCTGACAGCATCAAAGTGACGCGCGGAATTTTTAGCTGGCGCCGAATAAGGTTCCAAATGTCCAGTTATGAGTGATGGCCTTTAGGCTTCAGCACCATACCACTACTTTCACGTCAAAGGAATTAGAAAAGGGACGCTTCCAAGTGCGCTCCATCCATTGCAGTTGGTGCCGCCGACTGACGAAGCAACTCCTGATTAACTATTCTATGCTGAGCATCACAGTGGAGGCTAGAGGCTTTGAGCCACACTTCTTTGTTCCCGTTCGCTGTTTCCCGTTCTACCTATGCAAAGTGGATCAAAAATGAACAGCTCTCTTCAAATAGTACAGGAGAACGCATTGTCAAATCATCAAGTTGTTGCAAATTCAAGTTTTGAATGTAATGTACGGAGAAGAATCCGATCCTTTGCAATCTCCTCGAACGAATTCACGTCTGAACGCTGATCGTGCATGACCGTAACTGCTCCATGGGCAAGCGCAAGGGGCACCGCCCCAACCTCCACTGTCTTTGTCATCAGCAACAGATTGCGATGCAGCAAGTTTTCAGTCTGACAATGCTCCGAGCCCGTCCGAGGCGTCATAGAATGTACTTTAATCGAACAACTGAGACGAAACCTTGTGTATATGAGGTAGCCACTCAACAGAGCCGTTTATAAGTGCATTCAAAGAATCCGGATCATTCTCAACGTCAGAACTCGGACGGGAGGTTGGAGAGCCAGTAGCCACGCGTTGGAGTAGTTGCTGAAGGGTGTCCCTTGAGCGGGAACGTGCAGTCCCCACTGATGCAGTGTTTCGGACGTCACTCGGAGGAAGCCGACAACGTCTGCTCTCTCGATGCGGTTCGCTATCTGGATGCGTCATGGACTTGCCGTGTCCTTGGAGAACGTGAAGCAGCGTCATCGGAGTGCTCGTGCGGTGTGCAGTGACGGATGGGAGGCAGTTGCTGGAGGCCCGGGCCGGTACATGTACAGCGCCACATGACCGTGACAGTCCCAAAACTTGGATATTATTTCCGCGTGCTCATGCGGGTCACGTGTCCTGTGTCCTGATGGTTGTAGGCTCATGGTCACCTTCATCCCTTCTCTTGCACCCATCACATGTAGTCAATTTCCTTGCAGATGTTCATTTTAGTTCCGCGTGCTCGTGCGGGTGCACATCTGTCTCCTCCAAGGACCCGGCGCGGCCCGTGCACCCTGCCTGGCCGACCGCAGCGATCGACCCACCACTCGGCTACTCCACGCAGCACGCATTGGACACGGACCGGATGAGCGACGACGCGGCGCGCGAGGGCGCGAGTGCGAGTGGCGCGGGTGGCGCGGGCGAGTGGCGGGCAGACCTCAGTGTGGTCGACGTGCAGTGCGTGTGGTATCTGTGGCTGCGGTCGCTGGCGTGCGTGGACGTGGACACGACGCGCGCGGGGTGCGAGGACGCGGAGTATCTGCGCGGGTTGGCGGGGGACGAGGCGGGCGCGGTGGATGCGGGTGGTGTGGTGGGAGATGGAGGGGGCGCAGGGGTGGAGGAGGCGTGGGGTGGAGTCGTGGAGGCGGTCGAGGTGGGTTGCGGGGGAGTCTGCGAGGGCAGCGAGGCTGTCTGCCCGAGGCGAGTGACCCGCAAAGCGTAATGTACTCTCGCGGAGCGTGTTCGAGGCCTAAGCGCGGTACGTGGAGCGTACATCGAGACCGAGGACTCCGCCAGAGGCGAGTGATCCGCGGAGCGGTATATATATATACTCACGCGGAGCCGAGACGACAATTCAAGTCTTCAACCAGACCAGACCAGGACTGACGCTCTGACGCTTGCTTTCCTGTCCATCAACCCATTCTCCCACACGTCACATTCCACACGCACTCCCCACTCTACTCTTCGCACACGCTCACACTCCACACGACCACAGTCCGTACCTCACCTCATCCGCGCCGGGCACGTCGAGGAGGCCATAACGGCCCTGGACTCCGACGCGCGACTCAGACTCGTTCATCCCGGGGCGGCGGTGAGAGGACGGGACGAGGAAGAGGATGAGGACGGGGACAGAGACAGCCAGGCAGGAATGCTGGCGCATATGCCACGACTCAATTTCAGGCTGCACGAGTTGGTGTTGTACGAGTTGTTGGTGCGTGATGGTGAGGGATACTCTGGCGGTGGTCACGGTGGTTGCGAGGGCGGTGGTGGTGGTGGAGACGGTGGAGACGGTGGAGACGGTGGAGACGTTGGGAGTGGTGGGAGTGGTGGAGGTTGGAATGGGACAGGTGGAGGTCGGATGGACGGACAAGATATGGACACGTCCGTGGACACGTCGGGGGCAGATGCCAGGAATGGTACTTGTGGGAGCGCTGGAGGTGGGCGGAGGGTGGACGGAGATAGTGGGAATGGTGAAGGTCACGAAGGAGGAGACGGTGGCAACTTTCTCCCCATGGACACAGACGCTGCCACTAGCGACGGGACAAATCGTCAGCGTGCCACGGACACAACCACCTCCACCACCATCCCCCCCTTCCTCCACTTCTTACGAACCCGGCTCGCCCCGCTCGCGATCCGTTCCTACCCGGACGCGTATAGGGACTTTAAGCGGCTTCTTGCGCACGCCTTGCTCACGTCTACCTCTGCTCGTGCGAGGGGGGGACGCGAGCAGGACGGCGGGGCGGGTACGCCAGGTACGGCGGGTATGGCGGGCGAGGCGGGTACGGCGGGCACGGAGGATACAGCATCGCTCAAATCCCTCGTCGAACGGCGCGAATCCCTCGCGCGCGACGTGCACGCGGCGCTGGCGACGTGGGTTGGAGTGGGTGGGGCCGAAGCGGGCGGGAGGTTGGGCGTGCTTTTGAGGTGCGTTTTTTTCGGGGGGGTGTTGTTGGGGGAGGATGGAGCATCTGGCTGGAGGAGAGGGCCAAGGGCGGGCTTAGCACACGGAGCGTATGGATTACGAGGAGCGGGGTATCCACGCGGCGCAGGGTGTGTACGCAGCTCGAGTGAAAGAGTTCGTTTCACCCGGAAGCTTATTACCCCCGCCTACCGACGCGGAGTGGAGTGTACGTCCATTGCCGGAGGTGGTTGGGCGCGCGTGTTAAGCGATGTGGGTGAATGGAGGGGGAGTAGAGTCTCTCGGTGGGCAGCGGGTAGCGGGCAGTGGGTGATGTGGAGTGGAGAGGTGCTTGATCGCGGGTTGGAATGGTAGAAGTGCGAGAGTTCTTTTGCGGACGCAGAGGTCTCGTGGAGCGGATGTTGTTCAGGGAGGGGTTGGGCGGGCGGGCGGGCGGGCTTGTGCGAATGGTGTAGGGACAGATGGACGATGGACGGGGAAACAGTCTGTCCGAGTCCGGGGCGTCGACTGTGAACGTGTTGGCGTGTTATTGTGGCTGCTTTGCTTTTGCCTTTCCCGTTCTCACTTTCTTCGTCTAACCACTCACCCTCCCCCTCCGCACCCCACAAAGATACCTCTGCCTCACCCACAACACCCATTCCTTCCTCCGCGGCATCACCTCACCCATCCAACCCGCCTGCGACGCCCTACTCCTCCCAGACCCTCTCGAGACACCACCTTCCCCTGCCGACTCGCTCGCTCGGTTGGTGTTGTCCACCAGCGGTGTCGAACCTGCCCAGTCCGGGATGGAATCGGACGCGGCGTCCGTGGCGCAGCAGACGGGCGCCACCAGGCAGGCTGCTGGAGCTGTCGTGGCGGCGGCGGGGAGGAAGCTGCGCGCGTGGGAGGTTGCGCGCGGTGAGGGTGGTTCTGGAGCTGGAGCTGGAGCTGGTGCTGGTGCTGGTAGGGGGATTGGTACGGGGACGGCAGGCGCCGACGCTACACGCCGCGCACACGCCCTCCTCCAACGCACATGCACGAACCCGCTCACGTCACAACCACTCTCACGTGCCCAGATCGCAATGCGGGATGCCGTGGCCGGAGTCGGGATCGGATGGGCCGCGTTGGATGGTGCGGCGGTGCGGTACGCTACATGGCGGGGGCTCATCGGTGGCGGTGGTGGGGGTGCAATGTTGGCGGACCTCATGGCGCCCATCCGAGCCGCGCGGGCCCACACAACTCCAACCGCTGCGGTCGCGGCGCCTCGGACAGTGTCAGGCGGGGTATGGGACACTGTGACGCGGCACTCGCGGGCTCGAGGCGTGGTGATCCCCGGGGAAGTGGAGTTTGCGGTCAGGAGGTGCGAGGTGCTGGAGTGTTTGGCCAGGGCGCGAATGGTCGAGGTTAGCGGTGGAGGGGAGGTGGTGGGCTCGTGGACGCAAAAAGCGTTCGAAGTGTGGCGGGGTGGGTTGGGTGAGTCCATTTCTCGTCCCCAGGAGCCCCTCAGGCCGAGGTGTGATTACTTACCCGCCATCCGTGTCCCACCCCTCACCACCGAAATAGCTCCACTGACGCTCACACAACCGGCACTTCTTCCCGCGCACAAGGACACCGGCGCGCTCCTTGTGTATGCGTACGCACCACCAGACCCATCCTCCCCACTCTCTGACGCCGATACTGCCACACTGTCGCGCCACCTCACACTCATCCTCGACATGCTCACGTTCCTTGCCTCGTCCGTCATCTTCCCGCTCTTGAATCCCCCAAAGGTGGACCCTGGAGGAGGGCCCTTTGCAGCGGACAATGCTCTGTCGACGTTGTTGGGCGAGTTGGTGCGCACGTACGACGCCCACGTGCGTTTCCAGGGCGATGATCCCGCGAGCGCCTCCCTGCCCGGTGTGGCGATGGGTGTGGGGAGTGTGTGTCGGGCGGCAAAGGTCATGGCGCGATTCGTAAGTGGGACGGAAGGTTGGGCGGTGTTTGTAGCTGAGTTGGCCGGCGGACATAAGAGTGGGGCTGCAGCGGGGGTGGGAGGGGCCATGGACACGAGAGGTGGAAAGAAGGATGGGAAGGGGTGGTTGGAGGAGGAGTTGGTGGAGGATTTGGTCGAGCGAGGTGCGTTCTTTGTTGTGTTTTGGCTCTTTGAACGCGCATGACTGACGCTCGTATCTTGTTGACGTTGTTGCTCACCACGTACAACCACCGAAACCACGCACCTACCATCACCACCGTGACCATCACACCACACACCGCACACCGTACACCAGACGCCCGCCGCCTCGGCATCGACGAAGCCTCCATCTCCCAGCTCACCGAGATCATGGCGTGCTCCCGTGTCGACGCCGTGGCGATGCTGGTCGAGCACGGGGGAGATTTGGGAGCCGTGCTGGCGGAGATGTGTGGGTAGATCAGCTGATGTGGGGGAGTGTGCGGAGGGAGGGTTGGGGGGTGGTGTGGGGAGGCAGGAGAGAAGTGAGTTGGTCAAGGAGAGACAGCGAAGGATTGGAACTTTGTTTTTGAAACGGCGCCGCATTATATTTGAGCGGCGATGCCGATATAGTGAGATTGTGTACAAAGTGGGCAAAGTAGCGGTATCATGATATGTGCATGTGTCGAACAGACGAGGGGCAGTTGAATATGGATCAGGAGGGTGAGATTATCTTCACGCTCATCTCGTATCGCGCGGCATTGTCCGCAACAATGTCCTGGCGTGGTGAGTGGAGATACAGGGTGAGTCGTGTCACGGAGACACCCAAACCCACAAGGGACAGCAGTGACCAACCAGCGACGGACGTCACAGCAAAAAATAGATTCGCGGCATGCTTTGCGCAGTAGAAAATGGGGCGACTCACGCTTTGGCTGCCCAGAATGTCCCTGAACATCGAGTCCACAGTCAACCGGTGCAGCGGTGAGCGTGGGGAGTGTGTGTGTCGAGGGGCAAAGGTGGCGGCGTGGGTCGGGGGTGGGACAGAGGGGTGGACGGCGTTTGTGACTCAGATGGCAGGTGGAGATAAGAGTGGGGCGGCAGCGGGGCGGAAGGGGCCAAGGACGCAAGAGGTGGTAATAACGACGGGAAGGGGTGATTGGAAGAGGAGCTAGTGGACGATTTGGTCGAACGAGGTGAGTTGCTGCGTGTTTTGTTTTGGAGCTGTGCGGGATCAGTATGACTTACGCTTCATTAGGTTCATGGCATGCTTTGCGCGGTGGCGAATGGGTCGACCGTTTGCGTCGGGTTTGCTCGTTTGTTCACACAAGAGTCAAGAGTCAACACTCAGACCCACCACCGGCTGGGAGTCATACCGGTGAGGTGCGGAGCGGACCGAAGGCATCATGAGTTAGATGATGGAAAAAGTCCTGACTGAACGACACTCGTTGCGGCGGGAATCAACTCACGAGGTGGGCTAGTCCGGCGTCATCGGGCGTATCACGCGGACACGGGGCGCAGGAGACAGGAGGAGTGACGGAGGCGACACGTACACCACGAAGGAGAGAAGCTAGGTGGGGTTTGGTGGGGTTTGGTTGGGAGCGATGGGAAAATGGTGGGGATTTAGAAAGCTTAGTAATTTGGTAATGCCCGGTCGGGCGGGTACATTGTTGTAATTAATTGCTAATGCGACCAGGCGGATGTTATAATTGCTAAGGCAAGCTCGGTCGGGGCTATAAGTCCTAAGGCAAGGTCGGCCGGGGTTATAATCCGTAATACCTGCCGGGTCGGGGTTATAATTGTTAAGGCCTGCCCGAGTAAGGTGTATAATTGCGAAGGCCCGGTCGGACGGCATTCTCAGTGGAAAAAACCATAACCAACACACTTAAAGTAAGAGAACCTCCTAGCAGAGGCACTAAATTTTGGGATGTGGGAGGGTGATCGGTGTGTGGTGTGCAGTTACTTTTGCTTGCGAAAAACCTCCCTTTCATTCCTTTGGCAAAGAGCGCCAGCCAAGAGCGCACATCACGATATCCAAGAGACCCAACTCTGTGGCAGTGTTTGTAACACCTTAACAGCCGCGCTTGGCTTGCGCAGAGTTCCCAGGTTTCCAGCAGTTGGTGGCACGTACTCCTGTCGTCCCAAATCTCAAATTTGCACACAAGTATTTTGGGCTTGGATGGCGCAGAATCCTGCAAGTCCACACGTTGGTAATGCCTGGTCGGGCGGGTTTTATAAATACCTGAGGCAAAGGTCGGGCGGGGGTTCTAATGCCTGAGGCCAGGGCGGGTGTGGTTGTAATTGGGGCTCGACTACCCCAAAATTTGCAATATTCTCACACGTTTTCTTGAGTTTGGATGGCGCACAACCCCGCAAATCCACGGCCTAAGAAATGACAACCTCTTTAGGCCTTGCGCGGCGCAAAGTTCCCCTGCCGAGTTCCATTCCTTGCAAGAGTTTAGCAAGCTTGGAGGTTCCGGTCCAGACGGCGGGCATGAAAACCACCAGAGAAAGGCCCAAGGTGACCATGCACCGTTCCTGACCAAGATGGGTCAAACCACCCTACTCAGGACATCCAGTGCCTATTGCTTGGGCATTTCCCCTCCTCCAAGGCAGACTCCCGGCCCACCCGGGGGAATCCAACTTTCTACCGCATGAATACACGCCGACTTCGAGGTCAACCCCGAGCGAGTTTGTGCGCTTTCAGAGGCGGCCCGAGGCACATGTTGGAGCAACCAGTCTTTGCTTTAAGAACCTCCACTCTGCACTGAAGTCACTACTCCAGGAAATCATAAGATAACAAAAAGTCGGTCTCGCCATGCTTTCCACTGTACCACGCACAGTATTAATTGAGCTTTCACCAGTCCAAGTGCCGCCTCACGGTGAAGGACCGATGACAAATAAAACATCATACTAGATATGCACGACAAGCACCTGCAGTGGAAACGGCGGGTCCTTGTCAGATCCGGCAAAAACACTTCATCTGACTTGTGAGCAGCCAGCAGCCAGTGCAATCATGACTTTCTGACTGTCAGCAAAAGGGTATCGAAAAGCGGGGTGATGGCAGCGACGAGGGGCGTGGGGGTGTGAAGGACGAAGTTTGATGAAGAAGAAAAACAGCGCCAATAGTGAGCGCGAGCGTGAGGAATGAAAGGCGTCACAGAGCGTGGAGAAATTCGGCGGACGTTGAGTGACGGAGCAGCTGACGCCATCCACACGAGTGAATCTGCAACCACGAGAAATTTCTTTCCCATAACGGATCCGTACCCGCGATCGAAAATGTGCTTAAGCCCGCTTGGCCTCAAAACTGGACAATTTGTGTCAGCGGTTTGTAGGTTGTGGTGCACTCAACGAAGTGGAGGAAACGTCACGGTGGGGCGTGTGAGACAAGCACGCGTAGAAAAGTAGATGATAATTATGTATCTCTGTCAGCGTTCCGCCCTCAGTTCGTGAATGCCACGTCGGTCAAGAATGACATCGTTGAGCATCCACTGCAGCATCACCTTGGCGCGGAATGAACACTCAAAATATCAACGTCTTGGCTATAAGAGCGACGTAGCTTTCACGCCGTGCTAGAAAAATAGGGAAAAGACTGCCGCTCTGCACTGACGTCACTCCAGAATCATTCAGAAGAGAACAAAGAGTCGGTCTTGACTCTTGCTATGTTTTCTACTGCAGCACAGCACGTGTAATAAGTGATCGACTTTATCGGGCCAAGTGCCACCTCATGGCAAAGGACCGGTAACGCAAAAACTATAACGTTCAAACAGAGTGACTGCGGTTGAAACGGCAGGTCCTTGTCATATCCGGCAAAACGCAGTAGATAACATTTGTACAGCCAGAAGCCAGTCCAATCGTGACTTCAAGACCGTCAAAAAAAAGGGGTTGAAAGCATGGAGATTTAGGCGACAAGGGAGAAGAGGCGCGAAGGGCGAGTGTAATAATGGGGAAAAGCAGTGCCAACGATGAGCGTTGGCTCTTAAATTGAAATTAGTATTGCAATGAGAAATTCTTTTTAAATTCGCCTCACTGGAAAGGTTACGCCAGCTCTGGGTGGCTCCTCGACATCTGCTCAAAGCCAAATCCCACTCACTGACAAACAATGGATTTTGTCGTCGGAATACTAAACAAGTGGAGGTTTGTGTGAATCTTTGGTTTTTGCTCCATTATTCCTCTAATCGAGGTCTCCAGGGCCGAACACACCGTGTTGAAAGGCCCCGACGATGCAATGCTGCCCGCGCCATACATCAAGGCCATGGTGAGCTTTAACTGCGCGATTTCGGATGAATAGCAGCGGCTTCAAGCAAATGGAGTGAAGAGCGGTGACTGGTGAATTCGCTACTTCACACTGAGTCCCGCGGGACTGGCGAACTCTCTTTGGACATAAATAGGAAATAATGTTTTCAGAAACCGCTTTCGCTGGGATTGTGGTTAATGGTGCACCATCCTTTCATTTTTACCTTCGACGCTTCCGTCCCTCAAGAACTTCGACGTTGCTCTCCCTTGATCACTTTCCCGTCATCTGCCGCTCTTCCTGCCTCCGGCAACATCATCTATTGCACGAAGCCTTCTGCACAGGCGTAACATTCCAAGCGCCCGCCGTCTTGTAAATTTGAATGCCGCTTGTGCTCCTCCCAACGTCCGGAATCAGTAGTGGGCTGTCAAGTTTACTATTTCTTCGCGATGCACGAAGCAACGTGAGTCTTGCATATCTTCTGAGGCGTCGGCACCGCGCGAAAATCTCCTCCTTCCCAGATCCCCGCTCACGTCTCTCCTCTATCCAACGTCGGCGCAACTCCCACCATCCCCTCATCATGTTGGTTTAAATGACACAGTGTCCTGTCACTGTGCTCTAGGTGTCTAGCGACCTCACTCCAAGCACGGATGTGCTCCACATACGTGTCGTCGTTTGTGACCTTTGGAATGTTGTTGTGCTGATCGGTTGGAGTTTTGCATCGGAACCAAATGCTGTCTATAATGGACTTATTATAGCATCTGTACTTGAGTGTGACTCTAGCTGCAAAAATCCCACTTGTAATACTTATATACATGCTCTCCCTCTGCTGCCACCATCCCACACTCTCTTTCCCCCTCAACATCGCCGCATCATTCCTCGTCCTTCGCCACGCCTCCGCCTCTCCTTCACCCGCACCCTTAAAAAGTCCATCCCATTCCTCTCTATCCCAACAACGCACGGCCCTCCCCAGCATCAATCCCCTTCCGGCTCCCGTTCCACTCCCACCTTTCAAAAAGTCCTTTTCACACTCCACCCCCCAACTCACAAACAAGCCTCCACATCGGCATCACTCCTCGTCCTCCCCGCCCTGCGCCTCCTTGGCCGCCTCGCACCACTCCTCGCACCACGCTGCGAGCGCCTCGACGTTCCTGTCGAGGTCCTCTGATGAGTCTGAGCGCAGCTCGCACAGCGCCGACCGCGCGTAGGCTCCGCGGGCCTCTTCGAGACATACTTGCATGATTTCAGCAGTGGTGTTTTCGGTCAGTTTGTGCGCGGGGTAGTTTCTGCGTAGGTAGGGGTTTGGGTGAATGAGGGTGTTGGGCGTGACTTCAAAGGACTCGACGGAGAGCGCGTCTTTCCCCGCAATTCTGCTTAGCTCCTTTGGACTTTGTTGGTTACGTCATCTGTTCGAGGAACATTTCCCGTTCCTTTGGTTTAAAGACTGGACCAGCCCCCATCCGCCCCGCCCCAATTCTTCAATTCCGTGTGGTACTTTCAGCATTCACTGACATGGGCTGTCCCATCCATCCGGTTCAGCATTGTGTAGATGTGCGGTGTTGTGTTCCGCCCCCCTTCTTTCCCCTCCTGCCCCGCCCGCACTCCACCTGCAGAGAGTTGGTGATAGCTCTCGACTGCTTCTCCTCTACACAGCTCTCCTCCCCCCACCCGTCGACCTGCGCGCACAGTATCCTCATACGCTCTCTGCCGCACTCCCCCAACCTCCATCGACTCTTACCTCTCCTCCAACCGCCTGTACAAGGTCCCATTGTCCGTTCTCAGGACGACGACGAGATCAAACCACCGCTCGGGGAAGAAATCGCAGCCGTGGTAGTCAACGACAACACCACCCTGGGCGAGCTTATCCTCGAGCTCGTCAACAACGCGGTCCTCATCGACGACATAGGCAGCCCACTTCTCGTCCCATCCGTCGTGGAGGCTGCGCTCCTTGACCCACCGACCGACGTCGATGTGCTGTGCGTTGGTTGCCAGTGCCAGCAGCTCTGCGGTTGTGGACTTTCCCGTGCCGGGTGTGCCCGTGACGAGGATGTTGGGACGGCGGCGGGAAGAAGATATTGCGAATTTGGAGATGATGGCGGGGGGGATTGTTGAGAGTGGTCTGGCCGGGTCGTCCGAGTCGTCCATGTCGTCCTCGTCGGGATCGGCCGAGCCTGAGCCGTTGGCATGGGCAAAGTCCGCGCGGGGGTATGTGTCGTCGGCAGTGAGGTCGAAGTCGTCGTCCATGTCGTCCGGCGAGAGAAAGGTCGCCATCGTCTGAGAGAAAACCTGCTGCTGTGGTCTCGGCCGGCTCGGCATGAGAGGCATTCGCGGGATTGCTCATTTCATCTTTACGATTGCACATTGGGAGAGGAATCCACAGGTTCGTTGTTTGGCTGTGGATGCGTGTCGTCCATCCTTCCGTCGTATTGTGGGCCATATCCACTCCAGCACATGTGACCGTCTTGTCACACCGCCGATGCATTCAACACAAGATTCACTGGAGTCTTGGTCGTCTAGACCTTTCACGGAGGATTCATAGACGTTGCAGTCCATGCACTCCCCATACAAAGTCCATTTTGCTCGATGGATTTGCATGTTTGTCGGTGGCAACCGTCTTGCGTTGATTTCTTTTCGGATCGTGCAGGCAATAATGCCATCGTTATGGCTTCCTTGCCTTCACGTGATGGCAAGTCGCGAACTACAAATGCACCACACAGCACACTCATCTTTCCAAAGGCTAACATCAACTACTTGTGAGGCAATCTACAGAACATTGGTCAGTGGGGACCTTTCTCGTGAATTTGCGTATTTAATCCGACAAGACACGTCAGTCGCGGGAAACGACCAGATTTTGTGTGTTACATATGAGGCCTGTTATTTCAAAGTTAATTATTGTTCCATTGTTCTTGACACTTCCCTCCGTCGTTTGCACTGTGTTTATGCGAGGTGACAGCACGATTCCTTGGAGGGTGGCAAGCCAGCCAAATGAAACTTCGTTTTTTTTTGTTGTCCTGCAAACCTGCCCTTCAGGGTCAAGGTAACGGGGACCCACCAAGGGGTGGTGAGCCCCAACAGCACACTACCTGCAGCGGTAGCAGGTTATCAATTTCTTCAGCTTCAGCACCTATCTCTTGCCATTTGTGCTGGCGACTCTCATGCAACGTGATAGTCGTACCTCGCTCCTAAATCTTTTTCTTTGCTCGTTTAAACAAACGCATACATCCTCCTATCTTTTCTACCTGAAAAGCCTTTTGTCCCAAATCTAAAAACTTCATCTTTCGTCCTCGTCCTCTCACTTACCAAGAACGAAGTGCCTCGATGGGCGTTGGTTCCTTGCGCCAGCCTTAGCGGCCTTCACTGCTTTATCAGCAGCACTGCTCCTCCTCCCGAATTCTGCACACGCTTCAAATGGCCTGACAGTCATTCCACCTCAAATTCC
Organism: Gonapodya prolifera JEL478; assembly: GCA_001574975.1. Lineage (NCBI taxonomy): Eukaryota > Fungi > Monoblepharomycota > Monoblepharidomycetes > Monoblepharidales > Gonapodyaceae > Gonapodya > Gonapodya prolifera. The sequence goes on from KQ965814.1 coordinate 163,253, forward strand.
ATACACCCCGGGCCGGAAGTCGATGACGGATCCCGTCAACGTTTACATTAGTACGCCCTCCATCCACTTAGTCACTCCTTTTATAACGGGTCGCTGATGCGTTCTTTTTGTCACCAACAGTTTGGTACGGTGCCAATTGGACTCCAACTAGCAAAGCTATCATTACCGACTTCATAGCCGGTTTCGACCAATCGGATGCGTACAAAGTGGCGACCAAGTGAGTTTGTGAGTTGTGTTTCTTTCGTTGCACAGGGCTGAAGCAAGTTCGTTGTCACGAAAGTGCGAGATACTTTTGCATGGACAACGCAAGCTCCACGGCGAAAACTTTCGTTTCGAGCAGCGTTAAGCTCAACGGCCAATCCGAGGATCCTTCCTATTCATTGCGGAAATTATTAAACTCCGGCAAGTCCGAGAACTACGATAACATCTTCACTGTAAGTACGTCTCATGCGATCATTTATGGTGCATCGGACTCATGCAACTTGCTTCCGCCTGCTCCCATAACACAGTTCAAGAAAATATTCAAGCGGGACGATTGTTCAACGACTTTAACGGAATCTATCTGGTTCTGACGGACAACCAAACACTCGAAGCCGGATTCTTGAGGGGTTATTGCTCCAGTAAAGAATGCAATATTTTCACGCAAGACTGATGTTCATTGATCTTCGTATGCAAATGCTCATCGGCAGAGGTTGGGAGCGCCCAAGCTGCTAAAATCGCCGCTCAGCAAACCAATGACGGAAGATTCAAAGGCGGACCAGATGTTCGATGGGTCTTTGCCGGAAGCTCCTCAGCCGCTGGAGAGGATGGTGCACTTGGATGCACATCTTTTAACACTGATATTTCCCCCAACGGTAACCCCGACGTGGACATCATAATTGATGGAATAGCAAACGAAATTCTGAATTTCGTCGTCAACCCTGTAAGATTCCGCTGTGTAACAATTTAGTTGCAGCGTCAACTGACGACGAAATTAACTTCAACTGAAGTGGGCCGACCCGTCACTCGATGCTTGGACGGACAAACCGGATGAATGGAACGATGGATTCGGACCTGGTGAGTGTTTTGTTATAGCTGCTGAGGAGATGGAGCGTGGTGTTCATACGTCTTCGTTTTTTCCAATCCTATATCTACGTCTTCTTGTTCTGATCAGCCGCCAACTGCGCATGTAGGTTCCGTAAACGTTTTTTAAGAATGACGGTAACTTACTCTCTTAACTGCACAGTCAACTACGGGAATACGGCAGTTGATGGTCGAGGAGCTTTGTACAACGAGCAATGGAACGGTCGGAACTACTTGATCCAGGGCATGTGGGATCCCGAAGTTCAGCTCTGCCAGCCACGATCTGTCAGTGTGCCCTCAGACTGCGCAATTCTGCAGCAGATCTTGGGCAACCAGACCTACCTTGGAGATGATTGCTGCAATTCGGGGTAAGCGATCCGCTCTTTGAAAACCACGACCCCTGGCTTCATCTAAATTTTTAATGATGCTCAAATAGATACGCCAGCTGCGCGAATGGTCAAATCATCGGCTTGGATTTGGCTCGCTTCGGTCTCACTGGAACCTCACAGATTGTTATTTGATACGCTTTCATCTGCGTTCCCCAACCTACGCTCCCTCGATCTCAGCAAAAATTCAATGGGCGCTGGTCCCGTCCCCGAGTCAATCTGTCAGTTCCAAAATCTCGAGATCCTCAGGATGGGCAACTTCACAACGGCACCAACATCGCTTCCAGACTGTTTCGGGAACCTGACAAAGCTGGAACTACTTGTTGTGGTGGACAACAGTGGTCTTACTGGTCCCATTCCTCAGTCGCTGACAACGCTCAGCAACCTAAGGCAGGTTCTTCTGGACGGAAACGATTTCACTGGCAACATCCCAGACTTTTCCAAGTCGCCCAAATTGAGTGCCTTCTCGGCTTCTGGTAACTCGAAACTCTCTGGCACACTGTGAGTAACATGGCCTTCTCACTCCTTCCTCCCTTCAACCCCTTTTAATTTTCCGTCAAGATAGCATTTCCGGATACCAGAAGCTGGATAATCCGCTGCTTAACCAAGACGGCACGTACGACGCCAGCTGTGACCTTTCTGGGACGCAAGTCTGCTTGCCTGCGGGATATGTTGGCCCTGATTGCGAGCTCAAGAGTTGTTAGAACGTATACAATGATTTTACGTATTTATTGATGTAGCAGTCACAATCTTTTTACTGCTGAATCACAACTGCAGTTGGCATCCAAAGCTAAAAATTTCCACTGGTAGACACAGGAGACCAAAGAGGCCCTATTTGTTATTAGAAAAGATTTGACTATCATATGTTCAGTTGGCAAGTGCGCACAGTTTCCAACATTGACCACGGTTCCCTCCAAACTTACGAGCCGTCGCCCACTTCCGCATCCCCCGCTCGGAACACGCGCATTTGCGTGTTTTCACCGAAAAAAGTCGGAATTCTCACAGCGGGCTCCTTCAGACGAGGGAGGCGAGGACCTGTTGACTGGACTTTTGATTTTGCCTGGAAGGAGCGACAGAAGCCATGAGCAGCGTGGTTATCAACGAGGTGGGACAGACGAAGCTGCAGGTGAGTGATGAGCTCGTATGGGGCTGGATTTGGATGTCGTCCGAAACCTGTCGAAACCCACTTTCTTGACACGTTTCCCCAACTCTCCCCTTTACACGCGTTCTCCCACGCTGGTCGACTCGTTGCTCTTTTTCCTGCTTCCTCTCCTTCCGCCCTGCCTGATTCGCCGCCTCTCAGGAAGCAGTCCAGTTGAAACTCCAGGAATTGGGTATTGAGAACGATGTTCTCGCTCAGTTCGTTGCCGTCATGGTCTGCAACGGGAAATCGCGACAGCAGGTGGAGGAGGAACTCGGCACCAGTGAGTATAATCGGGAGATGTCGATCATCACGGCAGCCGATGCTGGTCGACTCGACTCGACGACGAAGAGGGGCCTCTCCTCATTCATGGCGGTAATGCCACACTCTTTCATGATATTTTCTGGAGCGTGGTTGTTTTGTTCTCCATTTCAAATCGCAATTTCCGTCCTTTTCACTCATCGTACAATTCTTCCTTCTCCAGTCGTCGGTGACGAAATGGACGTCTCGGGCTTCTGCGGATGGCTGTTTGCCAATGTCAGCACCATACTGGCGGGTATAGAAGGCTTTGTGAAGACGGAGGATGTTGAGACAGGTGAGAGTTAGAAATGAACTACGCATTGGACCAGGAACTGAACGTCATTCCTCATATGCTCATCTGAAACTCACTTCAAACCCCGTTCAATTCTGCGTACCCTTTTGCCAGGCCAGCAGACCGTCTCCTTCACCGGCTTTGACCAAACCGCCCCCATCCCCGTCGAAATGTCCGACTCCCGATCTGGCCCCCGCCGTCTCCGCCAGAACCGCCTTCTCGACATTGCCATTGAATCCGCCGCACGGGACACGGGAGCCGGCGCGTCGGCGTTCGGTGCCATTGGAAGCGGGCCGGTCGGGTACCATCCTTCATCCCGCCCTGGCGCCAGACTGTCCCCTCCCGGTGGCAACGGGCAGGGTGTCATTAGTTGGGAGGACGACGGTTCGGAGATGGTTACCGACGCGGAGTTCCCCATTCCCGGGTCCGGCCCCATCCGCGGCCGCCCACAACCAGCACGTGCGGGCCAACCATACCCTCAACCTCTCGCTGCCGGAGCGGCCAAACAGCCGATCAAGACTCCCGGCCCTCCTCCTCCGCCGAACCCGCTGCCCAGGCAGGACTTGGGTCAGCTGGTCAGCGAGCCGGCCACAACCTTTACTGTGACATTGAACGGACAGGTCATCGAGGAGAGAGTGGAAAGCAAGCCGGTCAGGTGTGGGTACTGGCCACAGTGCAAGAAGGGTGCAGAGTGCCGATTCTGGCATCCAGTGGAGGTGCGTATCCAGCTCGAGCGCAAAAGAGTCCTAATGTCAGCAAACTGATGAACGTGTCTTTGTTTCCACCAGCTTTGTCCCCAGTGGCCTAACTGCCCCTACAATGACGCCCAATGCCTTTACATCCACCCCTCCCGCACCTCAATCCAACGCCAAAACCAGCCAGGTGCCCCACCAACCGCACCAGCCGTCGCCAAACGTGTTGCAGCGGCGGCTGCCACCTTCCAAACCCCGCGAGTGTTCCCCAACAAGACGCTTAACAATACCACCCCTGCTGCTCCAGTTCCGGGCGGCGCTCCCTCCCCTGCCACCAGTGGGGCGACTGCCGGAGGTGTCATCCCCTCCCTCACGATGCAGGACTGTCACTACGCTGCCAACTGCACCCGCGCGGACTGCAAATTCTATCACCCTTCACCATCGGCCATTGTTCTCCCTCGGGCAGGACTTGGTCGCATTGCTCCTACCGATCCTCGCAGGGCCGCTCGGTGCAAATTCTATCCTCTGTGCGAGAACCCGGATTGTGGATTCTACCATCCAAGCCCTGCAGCAGCAGCAGCCCGGGTCAATGGCGCGGCCGCGGCAACCAGCTCAGCCGATGACGCGATGATGGCGGATGCGGAAGGAGATGCGGGACTTGGTGCTTCGGGGTCGTCGGCGGGCGCTTTGGCGGGGGCAAGGTCTCCTCAGAACGGGAAAATTCCAGTTCCGTGCAAGTTCTTACCCTTCTGCACCAAACCCAACTGTCCCTTTGAGCATAGGGCTGAACTGGTGGCGGCGCTCGAGGCGGGGAAGCGAGCGGACAGGAAGTTTGCCGCAAACGAGGTTGAAGAGAAGGTCCCTGTACCCAAGTCGGAGGGGGAGGACACAGTCATGGCCTGAATGGCATTGAGCAATGGGATGAAGAAGAACGAAGGGAGAGATGGTAGTCTTTGTAAAACGGGCCAGTTGTAACACAGTTTTTTGAGACAAAATCACAATTTTTTTCACCCGACGAACAATATGACGGTACATGGTGTAGAACAAATACAAGCATCATCGTGTGGTAATCGTGCGTAACATCATTCATTCATTCCGAATCCTCATCAAAATCGTCCGCCGGTCGGAACACAGCGTCAGTTCCCGCGAAAGAGACCTTCTTCTTTACTGGTCGCACAGGGTCGTCCCATTGCCGAAGCACGGATTTCAACGGCGCAGGCGGCTGCGCGAGGGTCTCTTTGGACGTTGTAGACTCGCTCGGTGAAAGCGCGACGGGGCTTTCCACAGTGGGAGTCGTCTCATCATCCACGGATTGTTCGCCGGATTTTGTCCACGGGGTGGGGTTGGGGCTGGGGGGCGTACGGACAATAGGCGTTTCCGAGCCGTCCTCGAAGGGTGTAAAGGGGGGTAGAAAGGGGAGCGGGTGAGGTGGTATGGGGGATGCTGACGGGCCGTCCTGTCGCGAAGAGCCGGGGCTGGGAGCAAGAGGCGATTCCGGGTTGTGCTGGCGATCCTCCGTATCCCTCCCTGTAACAGCCTTCCCCTCATCGCCGTGATTCGAAATTTGCTGCAATTGGGCATTCGGGGTATCGCCGGTATTTCCAACAGTAACAGCACTCCTTTCGGCATTGTCCACACTCGCTTTCCCAACCGCAGGTTCTCCACCTTCTAGGGCGTGCTGCACCACGGTCCCTGCCGCCATGATATCGTCCATTCCAAAGTCAAGCCGTCCGGCAAGTCCTCCAGCGACATCAAGACCCAGATGATTCGGAACAGGAACAGGTTGGGGTTTAGCAGGTGGCGGCGGGAGCTTGGGTTTCGATCTAGGTACGGGTGCCGGTGTTCGGCTGTCCCCCTCCACCTCCGAGTCGGGAGGAATTTCCGCCGGCTCCGCCACCAATATCGCGCCCGAGACAATCGCGGGTCCGGTGTTGTTGTTGGGAGCTGACATTCGGTTCCTCGCGTCTACCACAACGGGTCTCGATCGCGCTGTGGGACCAGGCGCATTCCCGGCCCCCCATCCCTGACCCACCAGGTAAGAGCGCGGCGACGAGATGTGCGGACTCCGCGGTGACGAGGGCGACGTGACGTACGGGCTGCGAGGGGACATGGGGGATTGGAGGTATGGGTTTGAACCTTCGTTGTCGGACTCAGCGTCATCCTGTCCGTCCGACTGGGCGTCGTCCTGACGCGAACCATCGTCCTCGCCATCCACGCCATCTTCAACGTCCTCCTCCTCGACAGCGTCTCCACCGTTCTCCTCCGCGGCAGCGGCCACTGCGACAGGGCTGGGGGGACTATCGACGAACGGATTTTGCCAGGGCAGTTGGGACCCGAATGTCATGGGTCTCGCTGTAGACGGGGTGGCGCCCCAAGCGGGTCGTTGTGGTCCAGGCTGTTCGGGATGGGCTCGGTCCATGCCACTGCCATTGACGCCACGATGCGGTCCGGCCTGCTCGGGGTGAGGAGATGGCCGGTCCATCCCACGGACGCCCTGTCGCGGCACTGGCTCCTCGGGAGGATGAGGAGACGGCCGGTCCATGCCACTGGCTCCACGCTGGATCTGTGCCATTTCAATCCCCCGCGAGGTTTGCACTGCCATGGGGTGGAAGGAGCCGATGAGGTCGTCCTGCAGCTCATCGTCGTAGTGGTATCGTCCGCGGTCGTCCGGTGGGGGAGAGGGGCTTCTCTGCGGGGGATGTTTGGCAGGTTCCGTGAGGCGCTGGTAGATGTGCATCCCTTCGTCCTCGTACCGCTCAAAGTCGGGCACGCCTGCAAGCTTCATAGCGGCCACCAGGGCCTCGTTGGGTGCATGGGTCGGGCGCAGGATGGGCATGGAGGGCAGGGCGGACGAGGGGACCAGCCCAGCTACGGGAACGTTGGAGCGGAGGGTCAGCGACACTGGGAGTCCGTTGCGGTCAAGGTTAGGGATCCTGGGGCTCGGCAGCGCAGCGCCGTCGAGGCCCGGTATGAGGGGTGTTTGCAGTTGTGATTCGGGGATGAGGAGGCGGTTTCGGGTTTTGTCGAAGGTTGCACTCTTGGGGGATGGGCTGTAGTAGTCCTCCATCCCGGGAGGTCCCATTGGCGAGTGTCCCTCGTCGTTTCCCATGAGACCTTGCGATTCCAGCTCCTCCCATCGTTGCCGAGCGTAAATGATTTTGTTGTATTGTTGCTGCTTTCGTTCACGATATGTCCAGTATAACATCACCCCCAGGGTGCCGAACAGAGTCTATCGGCAAGGCCAACCACATCCTTTACTGTACGTTCCGAGTCGTCAAACGAAGGAGGGAGGGGCCACTCACCAGGGCAAAGAGGGCTCCGACAGCCGCGGCAACGATCAGGCCCACGTTAGGGGGGTCCGTGCCCACCTTTGTGTCACTGGGGCTGTTGATGACGATTGGCGCCCCAGAAAAGACTGCGGGGTCGTACGCCGGATCGGGGTACGTGACATTTATGGGGCTGGGAGTGCCCTGTCGCGGCCGGAGCGGGTGGCTCCGATGCCTGGACTCGGGCATCCAGCAGGATCGCGCGGCGATGGCGGATTGCCCGGCGATTGGGCGCGGGACGGGGAAAGGGGGGAGTGGAGCTTGACAAGGGGAGAAAGGGAAAGTTTGACGCCCTCACCCTGATCGGAAAGAGAGTTGACTTCTTTTTTGGAAGAAAGAAAATTTTGTCATGAGGCTTTCAATTTCAAGTACATGTTTATTTGCACTCATGAATCTCAAAGCTTGATGAAAACGTTACTGCTGCTGGATTGGTATCCTGCAAAACTCCACCAAGGGTTCACCAACAACACCGGTTCGGAGAAGATTTAGCTTCTTCCGTCGTTTCCGGGTCGGGCTCTGCAAAATCCAACCGAAAGAGACTACAGAAATCACTTTTCGGGATGACTTTGAAAAACTGAAACCCTGCCTTGATTCAAAGCTTCGTCGTTTCCTTCCTTATTTCGAAACTCTTGCTACGCAAACAATTAAACCCGTCTGGAATCAGTCCTGTTAGACGGATCAATTTGGTTAATGCTATCTTGGACCTTTCATCTTGCGGCTTACGGCTACCTTGCTTTGAGGGAGCGCTTGGCGCTCTCCTGCGGCTTCTCTTGCTTCAAGCACGACGACCGTCTCCCAAGTGTGTGCTTTTCCGCAGCCGCATCCCGATCGACAGTCGCAGAAGCCCAGGAACGAGTATGGCAACTGAATGCGACACAGTTGAATGTGACCATGGAACGGATGTTGCCCAGCATGGATGTTTCTGGAAATGCACCGAAATTCCATCAGCTCCCCCCAGATGCTTCAAGCCGCATTGGCTATTTAAAGGTACACCCCAGCTCTCCAATGAACATGCAAAGTCGGGTCCCGATCAAAAATAATGTAAAGATCATGCTTCAACAGATCCTGCAGTCATCAAGATGCTGCACCCAAACCGGAAGCCTGACCAGCCACACTTCTTTGCTTCGTGATGTACAGAGTGGAAATGAGCAGGTCAGTGAAGGAGGGGCAGGTGGAGATCCTGCATTTTACACCAGGAGCAACACAACAACCAAGCTGATTTGATTCGTTTGTGCATATGACTGTGAATGCGAAGTCATCAGATCAAAAAGAACTAGCGTGAATTGAGAGGTTGCTTCAATTGACATAATGTTTCGAGACACACGGTAGGAATTCGGAAAGTGTACGAGTGGCCCAGGGGAGATATTGAGATCCTGCGTTGCATCAGGAGCAATCAACAAGCGAAGCGTTTATTTGACTGCTCTGCGGGCACGTCACAGTGAACGCAAGCCATCAAATCAAAAGAATGACGTGGCGTGACGAAATTGCAACGAAACGCGGTTAACCACGTGAGAGGCACTCAAAGACCTTCATGTAGGCGTTGTCTCCGCGTTACTATCAGGAGGAAACAGAAACAGCTCCGAGCTGCAACCAAGACATCACATCAAAAGGAACTACCAAGAATTAAGAGGGTGATCAACTGATATAATAACGTCTTGAAAGTTGAAACACAGCTTCCATTGAGATTTTACATAACATCAGGATCAACACTGCATTTTTTTAGCGCGTTGATTTGATTGGTTTCGTATGCATCTGACTGTGCATGCAAAGTCTCAGATCGAAAAGAACTATCATGAGCTAAGAGGTTGCTTCAACTGACGTTATGTCTTGTTACGCCGGTTGGAAAGTGTAGGAGGGGCACTGTTGAGATCCTTGTTACATTGTTCCATCAGGGGCAACAGCGCCACTGAAGTGCTTATATGACTGCAACGCCATCAGATCCCAAAAACAAGTATCGTTAGTATCTCCCCCTCCTGCACAGACCACGTGCGGTGGACTGCGGATTCGAATGGTACATATTTTCCTTTGTCACAAATAAAAAAAGAGTAGCAACAAAAGGAAACCCAAAATGGGAACACGACAGTGGCAATCTCGCTCTCGCAGGAGGAGCCAAGAACAAAAATAAATGTAGCGCACCCATCAAAAGCCCGACCCATCCTTGCCCCGGCATGACCCGAAGAGCTGAGAGGTTGGGCAAAGGAAGGCGAGGGACGGCCTGCAGTTTTGCTGTGCGCTTGTTTTGACGCTCTAAAGTCAACGATGGGAGAGATGCATCGACTGAGCAACACTGACAAGCGGGTGTGGGAGAGGGAACGGTGGGGAAGGGGTGGGGAAGGGTGAAAGGGGAATGGAATGAGGGGGAAGCCGACCGAGTGCACGCGACGTGTGACGCTGGGATGGGAGACGTGCCACGCTACGAGAAGTCGATCGGTTTCCGTGCGGCGGAGTGACGCCGTTTGCGTCCGGGTTTCTCAGGGGAAGACAAGGGAAAGTCTTTGTTTTCGTTTGAAAGCACGTGACCACAGTCAGCCCCATTTCGTGTGCCCGGTCCACCACAGTCCCTTCCCCCGCCGCAAACCCCCCGCACCACCAATGCCCACCCTCCGGCCCATCTTGCGCCGCATCCGCCTGCACCCGCTTCCAATCTCGTTCCTCCTCCTCTTTTTCGCCCCACTCCTCCTGTTCCTCGGCCTCGCGCCAAACCCCGTCGTTAACCCGCACCTTCCCCAACCGTTCAGAGAGAACGACAAGTTGCTGCACGCGACCGCGTTTGCGGTGCTTGCGGCTGATGTTGTGTGGTGCTGGACCTGGCGGCGTGGCACACGGACGCGTGGGAGATTGGGCCGTGTGGTGGTTGTGGCGGCCGATGCCGACGCTGATGTGGAAGCGGATCTGGACGTGGACGTGGGCGTGGACCACGAGGCCATCGACGTCAACGACGAGCACCGCGCCGCATCACCGTCGGGACCGGACTCGGACTCAGACACGGCGACGCTCTTGACTGCTGCTGCCGACACGCCTCCTCGCGACGCCCACTCACGCTCCCACTCGCTCGTCGACACGTACCGCCGTCACTTGACATCCCTCTTACACGACACGGCATCGCGCCGCTTACTTCTCCTCCGCCTCGCAATCAACACGGCGATTATGCTGTGTGCGGCCGTTGTCAGTGAGGTCTTTCAGCATTTGGTTGCGCCGGTGAGTTCCGGTTGAGTGAAAAGCGGAGTTTGGTTGGAGGTTGGAGTATTCCCAGTTGTCGAAGGAGTGGTTGATGTTTGACGGGTCTTTTCACTTTGGTGTGAATGCGTGTGTGGATGCCGACCACTCACTCCCCTTCAACCCTTCCACCCCCAAACCAAACTCACACCTCGCTCCTCCACCCCACTCCAGCACCGCACATTCGACCCACACGACATCCTCGCCAACACCGTCGGCGTGTCCGTCGGGATACCCCTCGCGGCAGCGTGCGAGCCCGCGTGGTCCTGGCTTGTGCGCGTGGTTGAGCGGTGGATGGCGGGTGGTGGGGCTAGTGGGGGTAGTGGGGGTGGTGGAAGTGGTGGAAGTGATGCGGTTGGGGGAGGGAGAGGAGGGAGAGTGGGTGGGTGGGTGTGATGGACAAAGGCATGGGTGGCGTGCCAAGTGATGCAAGCGTTGAGCGTCGAGTGTCGAGCGGGCCGGGTGCGTACTAGAAACCACCCAGCGGACGAGCCGGGACGGAGGAAGTATTCTGTGCGTCGCTACGACGGAGATGTTCGTTTCCGCAAAGCGGGCTGTTCACTGGCTTACGGGCGGGCGGGCGCTATGAACCTCCACGTCGGCCAAGCGGCGAGTAGCGCCTGGGCTCTGTGCTGGTATGGGGCCAAGTGCGACAAGGGCTTGGGACATACACGGTCGCGTGCCAATTGGAAAATATGAACACGGGACACGGGTGTTCCTAGGATTGTGTGAGCTCAAGGCGCTCAAGGCGGAAGACCTAGTGCTGCTACTACGCGTTCGGTAAGTACTTCGTGAGGGTTGCGCCGCTCACGTCAGACGACCATTAAGATGAAAATGTTTTTCGCACACGAGCGTTTGCGTGATCCGCTTCTGACGCCTCCTATTCGTCTTCCCACACCACCTTACGCTTCTTTTGACCTGGGTGACTCTCACCCTGCTTTGGGCGAGCGTACGGGCAGTGGACTACTACGTCCGTTCGTCGGGACATAATTACGCAAGAAACGTCTCGTTTGTAGAGTTCTGTGAACAGGCATGCAACTTTCCCCCACGTTTTTCTGACACATACTCGTATCGCGTACGTCGACGCAAGGAGCAATTACATTATTACTGTCCGTTATTCCACCCCACCACACCCACGTCCCCCCACTGCCACCGCATGTCACTCTCCCTTCACCGGGGTAGCAATTCATTGTCTACTCAAAATAATTGTGCTATTTGTCAAAAAACTATTTACTTTTAGGTCTACTTTCAAAAGCTTGTTCCCAAGCATTCATCACCTTTATTGGATGGTTTTTGGCTATTCCAAGTCAGTCCAATTACGGATATCAGATCTCAATTGATGGCATCAGACACAAAACTTCACTTACAGAAACTGGTGCAAATTAAGAACGCCCTCTTCTTTTCGAGGATATCCATCTTTGCATTTGGTTTCTTCATCAAGTTCAGAAAGTGCTCTACGAGGGCATGATAGTCTCCAAACGTCAGGAAATCTCCAACAAGGCGAGGTCAAATTGGGATTTCACAGGAGCCAAAACATGAATCCATCTCACTATAGGAAAGATCCACAAATTCCAACTCGTCATCAAGTACAAAAGCATCTGCAAGGTGCGTGACACCTTCTAACGTCAGGAACGCACCTGCAACAGTTGAATTAGTGGATTTCAGTCTTACTCTATTTGAGGCTTCGAACGATAATGAGCAAAATAGAGATGACGTACTCTTGATATTCAAATATTGAAGTCGCTTGTTCTGAATGATTGCATCTTTTAGGTCTTCGGCACAACCATCATTGATTTCCGGATTGTCTGGGAATCGCCAAATTATGGGTTGAACGAGGGTACCAGCAGCTGTGCGCATCAATCAGCACCCACCATAGAGTGAGAGATAAGTGAGAGTTGTATTGGATTTTAGTGCAGTAGCAAGCTTTGATACGCCAGTGCTTGTAATACTGCAACCTGTGCAAAATGGATCCAAGATTAAACCTGCGAAGTTGTCCAAAAGTTGGGCTAATACCTCCTAACGTCAATTTCTCCAATTGAATGCCGCTCTCAAGGAGTGTATTCCCAATTGCGGTCGCACCATCATCCCCGATATCCACATTATCTGCAAAGCAAGTGAACGATTGTCACTTTCACCGTGCCACACAGTGGCGAGAGGTACCTACAAGCCAACCTGAGTTGCTTGAGGGGTTTTTTCGGAATAATCCTCGCCAAATTCATAGCTCCGGCAGATGTGATGTCATTCTCTGGTAGGTGGACATTGAAAGATGTATCAAAAAATAGTATCGTCCGTCATACCTGACAAAAAGAGTTTCTCCAACTTGAAACCTTCATTGGTGTCCAACGCATCGACCAAATACTTGATGCATTCATCATCAATCTTCTTCGATTCAAGCACCAAGCATGTGACCCGTGTAAAGAACTTCATTGTCTGGCACGCAATTTTGAATTGCTTTGGGAGAAATGTCCAGCCTCAAAGTACAATGCCGTCACGTTGGTAAGATACAAGCTTTGCTCTTAAAAACGAACCTGACAAGTTTGGATCAGACTCAGTACGAAGATCTCCAATGGCATCAGAGAGGGTGTAAGGGCCCTGACAAAACACACATAATACTTGACATTTGTTTGCTGACACATCCAGCCACAAAAATCCTTTCGGACATTTGCAAAACGCCAACTATTCTCACCAGCATACTATTCAATTGAGCGGAAAGATTTCCGATATCCCGTTTTGTCTCGGAGAGTTTTGATTTCATGTCGTCAACATCGACATTAAGATCTTTGAGAATGTTAAGTGACCCTTGCGATGCCGCAACCATGTTTTCCATCTCGTCATGCATCTTCTGCATTTCCTCGCTCAGTGATTCGAGATCAAGTTTGATATCTTTCTGAAGATCATAAGAGTATTTTACAGTGACGGCCTATTCAAATCAGAAGTCATGAGCAAGATGTTTTCTGTCTTCTGAACATACCAACGACGGACCAAATGGATGCTCAACATGTCGTCAAGTTTTTTGTGAAATTCTTCCATCTTCTTGGGAAAATCGTTTGTTTTTGCCATTTTCTTCAGCCAGTGTGACCCTCGGAATTTGTCCAAGTATTCTTGAATATCAAATAAGAGTCTGACGTCGGCAGCGTTATCCTTCTTCTCAACGGCATTGAAAGGTTACCTTACCGACCCATATAGCTTTGCGAGAATACCCTGTAGTTTGATATCAGGATCGCTAATTTTTTTGGTCTCCTCCTTTATCTTGGCATCAAATCTTTGTCGGAGAGTTTCCTTCGGAGGGCTCCTGAAAATGGAGCGGCGATGGGGTAAGCAAAAACCAATTAAAAAATAGGGAACTTACCTTTTGCGAAAGCGATAGCTTTCGGACCAAAGATCTTTAAATGTTTTAGTGGGGGCCTTCTCCCTTTGAAAGCAACCACTCAGCTGGTGAGTAATAATCTTACCCTTTCCTCATGCAAACGCACCTCTGTGATGAGCGATAAACACTAATAGCAATGCGTTCGTTTAGGGCGCATATCAAAACTCCGACATGCTTGGCCAAACTCCAAGCTTGGTGCTCATAATGCTTGACTTTGAGTGCACTGTCGCAGACGAAAAGCACGACCTGTGTCCAGCCGTCGAATGAAGGGGGGAAGAAAAGGGCGGGAAAAAAGGAGGGAGCAAGCTCACTTGGATGGGGACAGTGACTCCCGGAACTGGTATAAGGTCCCCGATGATTGGGATGACCTTCTCTCTGAAAACTTTAATCCACTCATCGTAATCCTTTCCATCCCCGGGATCGGGGCCAACAAGTTCTGCAACATCACGGAGCGACATCTGCTGCTCGACGTCTTGCTCCGCAGCATGGGACGGTGGGAGAGCATTTGCTGATGCCGATCCACAGGAAGCGCCCTCGGATGGGTTTTCCGGAGTCAGCATCGAAGGGGGAGAGGGATCCTTTGGGGGGCAATGTTTGTTGTGTCTACCTGACCACAGTGTATTTTGAAAATGTCCACCGTGACCGTCCATTTCGCGATGATGCCCGAGGGCGGACCAGAAGACCCGACGATGACGGCGAAGACGATTGGTGCGTCGCCCGTAGCTTCGGGGTGTGAGGTGCCACATGGCTGTGACAAGTTGCGATTTGAATCCTGCAGATCGCCCCACGACCTTCCTGGACCTGAAGACAGCAATCGCTAAAGCACTTGGATTGGAATCAGAGCAATCAGAACGGATACGGCTTCAGTGGATTGATGGAAAAGACGATCCACATGACTTAAGCAGTGAGCACATTTGGTTTTGGCTGTTTTCGATGGATCCAACCGGTCAGGTATTATTCCACCGCGCCAGCAAATGAGGACGTCAAGAGTGCCTTTTCCGTCGCCTATATAAGAATAAAGGTGTTCACGGTATGGAAGTGTTACACTACACTCTCTTTTCCATTCTTCTTACTGCCACCCACCTTTGTAGTCGACCCTTAGTACGAAGCTTGCTTCGTACAACACCAAGGGCGAGGATTCCTGCCCACCACCAAGGATTCAGAAGGCAGCGACTGCCAGGTGAAAGGGGATTGTACAGATTCTAGCCTACACCAAGATTCCCGGATATGATACGTTGTTATTCAATATTGTGTAAAAGGATGGCTACAAAGGATGATATTAACTCTATTTGCGACTGCGATCCGCTATTGGACCACTGAGCTTCTTCTGTCGAAAACATTAGTGAAGTTTGCGCAATACGGGATGGCCGGTGATCACCCAACGATAGCACTCTCCAATAATGGTGAGGCTTTCTCCCCGGCCAGTGGTTTATCATGACCAAGCTTCCACCCCGTCCTACTGACCCCTTCCCTTCATAGTACGAGAGGATGGGGGTGGCATTGTATGGAAACGGGTACATTTTGAACCGACGTCAGGGGGCACTTGAGTCCATGGAAGGGACTCCGGTTGTCCTTTATCAGCGCGGAGCACATTTCAAATGGTGGGATGATTTCAATGTTCATCGTCCCCTTCCACACTGCGCCTTATGGATGCAGGAGAGACAGGTTTTGACCCAAGACTTGCACAACTCTTTCTTAACAACCAGCCTCATCTAAACATACCGCGAATTCGACCCCCACGAATTCCTCGCCAAATCCACGGCGTAAGGGATGGGAACCCCATCGTCACCCAGTGAGATCACGTGTGGTTGTGGCCGGTGCGGTGGATGGGGAGTGGTGCTGGGAAGGTGAGTGGGTGGACGTGACACGCATCAGCAATTGCTGAGGAGGGGAAAGAAGAGGTGGCGTGATGAGGCGCAGTGGTCAGTTTATTATTCAGTGGGTGTTCGCACATGATTCGACAGGATGATATACTGTATATCTCATCGTTTGTACACATGTGACAAAAGAACGGCCATCGATGCTACCGTAAAGCTGCCACCCATAAATATTACCGAGATGAAAGGCTAAATAGGAAGTCGAGCTTGCAAGGAGAAAACCCTTCCCCTTCCACCACCCCCCATGTCCGACTTCTGGTTCACCGTCAAGCCCTACGTCCTCGGCGGCGCCGCTGGCTGCTTCAGCACAGTACGTCCCGTGCCTCGCGGCGTTACGTTCGCGGGTGCATCCTGACATCTCCCAATTGGGCCCATGAAAATACCCCCGACGACCACCCACGGCCCAAACACGCAACGATGAGACCATCATCCAGCCGATTGATATGGTCAAAGTGCGGATTCAGCTCGCGGGAGAGGGGAAGGTGCGTCTCCGCGTTGGGCAGGGGAGTTGTGTGGGGTGAAGATCGTCAACTGCTCCGCCTCATCAAGGCATCCGGAGCGTCTTCGAACCCGTTCACGCTGTTCAGCAAGATTGTGAAAGAGGTAATGGCGGCGTATCTGGCCCCAATCGGCCGCTACGACGTTGGAAGCCCACCCCCTAACCACATTGAAATCTCTCACAGGAAGGTCCCCTTGCTCTCTACCAAGGACTGGGCGCCGCTTACCTCCGCCAACTTACGTACACCACGGCAAGGATGGGTATCTTCACGTCCACGCTGGACGCGCTCAAGGGATGGCGGGAGAAGCAAGGAAGGACGTTGACCTTCGGGGACAGGGCCGGTGCAGGGTTGGTCGCGGGTGCGCTTGGGTCACTTGTAGGAGTTCCGGCAGATCTGTCGCTGGTAAGCAAAGCCGAATACGTGGCGGTGGCTCCCACCTGTCCACACTGTAAATCTGTAACAAAAAACACCACAACACCAGGTCCGCATGCAAGCCGACACGACTCTCCCCCCTGAGCTGCGACGAAACTACACCGGAGTTTTCAACGCGTTGGCCCGCACCGTACGCGAAGAAGGCATGCGGGGACTGTTCACTGGTTCAACCCCCACTGTCGTGCGCGCTATGGCCCTCAACGTCGGCCAGCTGACGGGCAACGCCGAGGCTCTGAGCAGGCTCGAGGCAAAGTTTGGTAAAGGCTCGTCTACGGCCGTGTACGGTGCCGCCGTCATTTCCGGGTTCCTCGCCTCTGTCATGTCGCTCCCCCTGGACTTCATCAAGACGCGGTTGCAGAAGCAGAAGGCCGATCCCATCACGGGTGAGGTCAAGTACAAGGGAGTCATTGGTGAATTTCTGGCGTAGATTGCGCTTCCGTGTACGCCTGGTGATCGTCAACTGTAACACGCGTGGTGTTATTCAGATTGCGCGAGCAAGGTTCTCAAGGAGGAAGGCTTCGTTTTTTACCGCGGGTTCGGCACGTACTTTATGAGGATTGCGCCGCACGTGACCATGACGATGAGTGAGTTGCTTCTTTGCGATCGCCAATGTTGGTCGTATTTGTGACCGACACACCTCCCACTTTCCCATTCCTCTTCCTACACCACCCCCAAGTTGTGCTCGACTGGATGAACCGTACCGTGAAATCGTACGGGCTGTAGATTACCACGTCCGTTCTGGACATAATTACACAAAAAGAAACGTCTAGACTGTAGATTTAAAAAGCACGCAACCCTCCCCCCGACGGTTATCTGTCTGTCTCATGGCCCGACCGTGGCCAATCGTGCAATCACATCATGGCCTTCCGCGGGTCCTCCACCGGTACGTCTATGACACGCACGGCCGCAGCATGGCGCTGTCCCTTGCCATTCACAATGGCCATGCGGAGCTCCACGATGGATCGACGCGGGCCGTGAGACTCGTCGTGCTCAGTACGTTGGACAGAGTGGATCCGGACGAGGTCACCCGCTTGAACTTCGGAGGAGAGGGCGATGTAGAAAGCTGCGTGGAAGTATCGATAGTCGGTGCCATATGACGTAGGTAATGCAAGACGTCCTGATGTCTCACCTTGGATATTGGCAAAGTCCCGGAAGTTCTGGAACCGATCGAAAAGAAGGTCGAGGACCGGCAGGGGTCGCTTGGTGGTTGTAACATGTCGCAGACTGTCTGTGTCGCTCCACCTTGCTTTCCACAAGTAATCCTCCGTGCTGACCCATCCGCCCGACTCAATGTCCTGGGAGCTCATCTTGTCAAAGTCAAGGTCGCCACGTGTTATCCAGTCGTACTCCCCAGACGCGAATGCAGGTGCCACTGAGACCCAACCAGGAGCATGGAGGTTGGCCGGAAGGGGTGAGGCCTTGAAGCGGTTCGGGGGTGCTATTCATAGAGTGAGGATATGGGAGGTGCGTTCATCAGATGAGGGAAGAACTCACGACCCATGGTCACATTGACGACGCCCAAAAGGCCAACCGCGAAAGGTTCTAATTCGTCAGGGTTCTTTCGGGCAAGGCGCTTCACACAGATGTGGGTTGGGAAGGGGTTTGAAAGCAATGTCAAATTCTCGAACCAGGCGGCGGAGCTGCAGAGGACATACCCGACGAGTTCGCCGCTCGCGTTTCTCAATGAGCCTGTATTCGGCTGAAAACTGCATGAAGGACCTTGTAACCTTATGCAGGCGAGTTGTAATGTGTACCTAATCAAGGATTGGAGGATGTTTAAAGGCATCCGCCTTGGAAGCTTGAGCCTCCGCGACTGATGAATCGACACAAACCTGGTCAGAGTGCGAGGACGGAAGCAAATTCACATCGCGAGATGCTTTGGGGTTGATCATCAAGCGTACGTCACGACCCAGGGTGTTGTTTCCTGGGCCATGTTGCCTGCGAGGGAAAGGAGTCACAAACGTATATCCAAGATAAGAAATGTGGTGATTCGAGACACACGAGGAGGGCTCTGCGACCCACCAAAGCCGAACGTCCTTGCCGTTTGCATCCTTGACTCGGAACACTTTATTCAACCAGCCATGCTGGCCATTGAACGCCCATTGAGTCTACAGCGATCACGCAGCAAGCTCAGTGTAGAAAAGCGTTGAGAGGGTGACGCTACAAACCATTACTGAGAGAGCATCGTGCGGGATGTTGGGGTCTTCAATTACAAGATTAAAAGTCAGCAAGGCGAATTTCGGATTGCGCCGAGCGGAGATTGAGGGAACATACCTTGATGGCTGAACGTGACCACCTGTTCCCACTTCGGATCCACGATTGGGGATGGGTAGACAGGTTCCGGCGTTTCCGATTTTACAGACTTGGGAGTTACGGTGCGAGAGCGGAGCGGAGAGGGTTCAGCAACAGTGCGAGGAGGAGACATAAGTGCGAAGATCTGGGAATCAAGTCGAACGAAATTGATTTGCGAGAATGATCGGGAGGTGGAAGCCCACTTCTGAGGAAGTCGGAATCCCCGAATTTAAATGAAGTCCTCCACTTCATTTTAATTTTGTTACTTCGTCTTCTTTGTTGCATTAGTCCTATTTAACACTGAATCTTAATGAATTTTTCTGATTGCATTATGTCCAAGCTTCAGATTAACAAGTGCGCTCTCCGACAGAGGTTGCATTACGACCAAGCTTCGCCAAACGATGAAGGTTCTCTGCTTGTGCTCCACCCGTTTCCAGCACAAGTTTTGCGAACCAACCGCCCTCTACATCCACCAATTCCGCTGGCGTACCCACTTCCACGACCTTGCCCTGACTCATTACCACGATCATATCGTAGTCAATAATGGTCTGGATACGATGTGCGATAGTCACGATCGTGGACTGCTCAAACACGTCCGAGCTCCGTAGTGACTTTTGAATGAACGCGTCTGTGGCCAAGTCGACGGATGCTGAAGGTAAAGGGTGTAAAATTGATTCAAGGCGATAAGCGTAACCAGAGAAATCACCCACCGGTAGCCTCATCGAGCACAACAACTCTACTCCTCCGTAGAGCAGCCCGCGCGAGGCATATGAGCTGCCGCTGACCCACACTAAAGTTCTCGCCGTTCTCGCTCACAAGCATTTCCAATTTGTCAGGGTGTGCCTCCACAACATCACGCAAATCGCCACAATGCGCCAGGACACTCCATATTTCATTATCCGGGTACTTTTCAAATGGGTCCAAGTTGTATCGAAACGTCCCACTAAACAAGACCGGGTCTTGCGGAATGATAGCAAGGCGATCACGCAAGTCTTGGAGGCCAATCTCGAGGACGTTGACTCCGTCAATGTCAATTGAGCCTGAGGTCGGCTCCACCAGTCGGAACAGCGACATGAGCAATGTGCTCTTGCCTGCACCAGTTCTACCGCATATACCGACTCGTGTTCCCGGTTTGAAGTGAAGATTGACGTCCTCAAGAGCAGGAGGCAATTCCGGACGATACCGTAAGGTGATATCCCGGAACGTAATCTCTCCAGCATTTGGCCATCCTTCCGGGGGCCGGCGGTCTTCAACCACAGGTGCTTTCTCGGATTCGAGATCGTTCACATAGTAGGAGAGCCGCTCAACACCATTCATCTTGCAACATTCACAACTCATCAGAGTTTTTTCATTGTCTCACACCACACAGACACATACCTGCATTTCCAATTCCGTTGCTTGACGAACGGTGAAGGACAGGACATTTGTCATACTTAGCGAGTACGTGACGGCGAGGGAAAGTACGCCAACCCCCAAGTAAGAGTTTCGCAAGACTGTTGCGAACACGGTCGCGCAGAATACGAGCGTTGCTGAGATCACGTCGAGGCGAACGGCAATCCAGCGTTGCACAACTGCCAAAAGCCAGGTTGAACGGTTTGCGGAGTTGAGTCGGGTCTCGTTCTCCAGGCGGAAGCGCTCTTGCGCCTGGAAGGCACGGATTGTTGAGAGACCGGCCAAGGTCTCAGAAAAATGAGCATAAAATGGACTCCGAAGAATGGAGTCCAACCGCTTCAGCTCTCGACTTGTGCTTCGGTAGAATAGTTGGATGCTAAACACCAGCGCAATGAAACCATTGGAAATTTGACGAATAACCAAGCAAATGCACAGAGGACTCACAAATAGTACAGAATGATCATAGGGACGATTGGGGCGATGAAAAGGGGTATTATGACGCACACAAGAACTAGTGTTGAAATCGCAACGGAGACCTCCACGGTGGGAGCGATGTCAGAAAAAGAGCAACGACGGAAGTAAAATGTGGAACACACACCTGACCAGTGAACATCCGCAAGTTTTCTGGAAGCATGTTATCCAACCCATCGATATCGCGTGAGAATCTGTTCATAATTCTTCCGATCGGCGTAACGTCAAAGAACGTCACTGGGGCGCGGAAGACTTTTTCCAAGGCTGCGTCGTGAATCCTCCGGCTAGCGATATTGCAACCATATGCGATGATCTGGCCGTTCACAACTGAAAAACATGCGTCAGTAAGATACAAAGGGAGACAGAAAATCTGCTATACGAACTCGCGAAGATTCCTTGTAGGAGTCCGAGAACAACGTAGATTCCCATGTAGTATCCTTCGTTTCCACGGTCCGTCGCTGTACTCCAAAAAGATAGCCTAAAACAAATGTTTAGAAAGGACAGAAGAGGGACGCAGAGAGCGAAGCACATACCAAGTATCAGTCCCCACCCGTGCAACTTGTGTCAAGACCAAGCTCAAAACGAGGCCACCAACAGTGAGGATACCACCGCTGGCTTTGGCATATATAGTATAATTGACGATGGGAACCGCGCCCTCGTTGCGTTCCTCCTTCGTCACTGTTCGGTGATAAACGTAAGTACCACTTGACGGAGCGGTGTAAGGTGCCGTAACTCACTTAGTGTTCCATCGTTACCCTTCGTCCCTGCTCTCTTTTTGGTTGTTTTGAACTCCGGGACAGCGGGAGTCGAAGAGGGTTCCTCATCCTCCTTCTCATCCACTTCATCTTTATTCTTGGTTCCGTAATTCTTCACCATCTCGCTTAAGTAGCCACCGTCCTTCGCGACAAGCTCCGCATACGTGCCCTGTTCAACAATCTCTCCCTCATTCAGGCAAATCACGAAATCGGAGTGTGGCAAAATGTGCAGTTGGTGCGTCGCCATGATTCGTGTTTTCCCGCTGAAGCGCTTTAGAATGACTTCCTCCAAGATATGCTTTCCGACGTGGGCATCGACTGTGCAAAAAAAAAAAGATAGGGGATACCATGGAGCAACTCATACTGCTTCCGACCACCATGACGCAACTCACCAGCTGATAGGGGGTCATCGAGTATGACAAGCTCCGGGTCCATGAACACACAGCGGGCAAGGCTCACTCTCTGCTTCTGGCCCCCACTCAACGTGATACCGCGCTCGCCAATTTCCGTCACTCAACGGGATGAACACGAATTAAGACGCGAGAAAACGGAGCTTCATTTCTGCTTGCTGCCAAACTTACAGTCACCGTCCGCAAGGACTTCCAGATCCGACACCATACTGCACGCTCTGATGGCGTCCCAGTACTTTGATTCGTTCCACGGGTGTCCAAAGACAATGTTTTCACGAACAGTCGCGTTCTGGAACAGGTCACATCCAAGTCTCAGTTCTCAGGCCCACCAGATAGAACCATTTTCGCAATCGACACTCACCTGCACCCACGCCTGCTGCGCACCATACGCCAACGACGCCGCATTGATCTCGACCGTCCCCGACGTCTTGCCCATTTCTCCAATGATGGCGTTCAAAAGGGAGCTCTTGCCCGATCCCACAGCGCCACAGACAAACACGAGCGATCCTTTGGGGATTGCCACGTTGATGTTTCGGAGGAGCGCGCGCGATTTGGTCTTGACGTTGGTTTCATCCACACTGGCGGGGGCATCGGTGGCGACCGCAGCGTCCTTGATAGGCACAGGAACGGGCGCGAGTTTTGCATGTGACGGCTCTTTCGCTCCGTGAGGCGTCTTTTTGGCGCCCTTGGTGTCTTTGGCGACCGAGACCGCTTCCTCCCACTTGAAATTCCCATTTGTGATCTTCACCACCCATTCCGATTTGATATCCGTCTCCGCTCGCTGCTCCTGGTGCTCAGAATTCCCATCGTCATCGTCCGCTTGCAGCTCGTCCGCGAGTAGCAGGGTCTCCAATCGCTTGAGCGCCACGATGGCGTCGGAGACCATGGTGATCTGTAACGGGTACATCTGCAGGGGCATGCGCACGACGTTGAAGAGCGCGAGGCTGGAGAAGACCACGCCGGGTGTTAGTTGGTTACCGAGGGCGGTGTAGATAACGAATCTGCAGGACGAGAGAGCGAAGGTGGGTGAGAAGTGGACGTCGTGTGAGTCGCCGAGCAAACACAGTCCAAAAGAAACCGCACTCGCAACTTACGTTAAAATAGCCGCAAACACGGGCTGGATCTGCATCACGCCCGTCATGAAACTTCGGCTTGCCACAATCTTGCGCACATTGACGAGCTCCGTCCTTCGCAGCTCCTCGATCATGCCCAGGATGGCGTCTTCCCATCCGTTGAATTTGATCACGCGGATCCCCGACAGGGCTTCTTGAATGACTCGGATGCGTTGGTCCGTGATGGCGGAGGCGATTTTGCGGATTCCCATTAAGTGACGGATGACGACCGCTGCAGGGGTGGAGGGGGGCGGAAGAGACATGGTTAGGTGTGGTTGGGAGAGCGCAGGGGTATGTGCGGACGTACATTGGAGCAGCAACGGAACCAAGAGAACGAAAAACCCAGCGAGGGCTTTTGAGTCCGGGAAGGAGAAGCGCGTGGAAAGGTCAGCCACGATTCCTCCGTCAGAACCGACCCAGCGCCACACCACTCACCGCTGACGCCCAAATTCATAATCAACAGCCCCATACAAACGCAAATAATCGTCGGGCTCGCCCACATCATGTGCAGCTGCGGGGACACGAAGTCGAGCCGGGCCGTGTCGGTCGACATCATGTTGACCGTGCGTCCTCCCGAAAAGTCCTGGCGCGCGGCTTGCGAGAGGATGAGGCATTTGCGGTATACCGACGCGACCACGGCCGTGCGCAGGCCGAACCCGACTCGGACCGAGTTGTAGAAGTATTGGTGTTGGAAGATGGAGGTGAGGATCTGGTGGGGAGTAAGGGAGGTCGAGGGCATTGGGGTTGGTGGTTGGGTGGGTGTGTGGCGGGATGGCGGGGCGGGGCGAAAGGGTCGTTGCGGGTATGCGAGGCAAGGTAAAAAAGGGGGTAAAGAGACCGAATGAAAGATCGTACCGAGATCAAAATCAAGACCCCCCCACGCACCTGCAACGCGAACATGGCCAGCGCCAACAAGTACCCCGTCTTCCCCGTACCGTCCGACGAACCGGACTTGGTGAGCCAGTTCACGAAGGCTTGTAGCACTAGCGGTTGGGTGACGTTTGATGTGCTGTGAAGGAGGGGGGGTGCGGCGGTGGTGAAGGGTTAAGGAGGGTCAGAGAGGTGAGGAAGCCGGCCCAGTGCGCAGTGCATAGTCCACACCCACTCTGAAACGAGTCGGTAGAGTCCACCGAGGACCCAGTCGATACCAAACGTTCTGAAACGTAGAAAACGGGACGATGTGTGTAATGATGTGAAGGCAAGGAAAACGCCTGAGCACACACACCTGATCAACGCCCGTCGCAGCGACGGAGTTTTCCGCCCCTTCTGAATGGGAGCTGGTGCACTGGTCTTCTCCCCAGACGCAACCGCGGCCTTCTTGCTCGCGCGGTGGATGTCGAGCTCCTTTTGCCATTCCTTGGCGAAACGGTTCGTGATTGCGTCGACCTGGGGTGACGGAAGCACAAACGGTTGAAGTTGAAGGTGGATGTAAGATGTGAGATGTGGAATGTGTAAAACCAATCGCATCAGGCCTCGTCTTCGCACCGTTGTGCCTTTGACAAACCAGCAACAGTAAATCAAAAGATTCCAATGCCGCTCCGCGTGGTGTATGCGCCTCGGACGGAATACACACTCTGCGCCTCGCGGCACTTATTCCTTGATAGACGCTCCGCGATGAATAACTCTGCTCGCTCGATGCACACTCCACGGTGCATTGGCCTCCCGGGGACCATGCGCTCTGCGAAAGTAGTCCGCTCTGGGAGGTATTCGCCTCGGTCGGCGCTATCGCGCTTAGGCCTCGGGTTCTTGCTCTGCGAAACAGTCCTCGGTCAGCGCATTGCGGCGCTTTAGGCTCGGGGGCTCGCTGCGCTCACTCCACTCGGTTCTCAACCCACCGTCTGGTAATGTGGCACGTCATACAAATCGCCCTCCGCCAGGGGCCTTCTGTACCCCAACAGCAGCAGCGAGTTGAGCCAGTGGAACGTCACTTTCGACAGAATGTTTGCCTTTGGCTCTGGCGTCGGGTTCGGTTTGGCCTTGGATTCGCCTGCGTCCTTGCCGTCTCCATCTGGATTCACAAAGTGCTTGAGGTCTTTTTCCAGCAGGATCTTTGTCTCGTGCTTCTCGTGCGCGCGATCCGCCATCGCGAGGGTGCGCTGCGAATTTGGTTCCGGTGTGGGTATCGGTCTGCAATCTGCACGGGCGAATGTACCTCGCTATTCCTTTTTCCCAACGCGCGATGGGGGAAAAGAGCGAGGGAGAGCGAGGGGACGGTGCGAATGGACGCGGGGGACGAAAAGAAAGGTTTCGGTTTCGGTGGTGGAGTGCCAAGAGCGATCGCGTTAGAATAAGAGGACACCTGTAACCCGTCTGTCGGGGCAACCTCACCCGGGTGCAGGGCAAGAGGGCGGGCGGAAATTCACTGTGCACGCGGGTGCATAATGTCAGTAATTTTGTTGACGGGAAGCGGCNGGGGAGGGGAGTAGGTTCTGTGTACCTTCATTGGGTGAAGATAGAGTCCCGGCCAGTCGGGAATTTGCATCCGGCACACCGACGACACAGTCCCACACGCGCGATGGCGGCGTCTCCCATCCCCACTCCCGCACGCACGGCATCCGCGCTCATCGTGGTCCTCTCCCTTCTCCTCCTCTCTCTGGGCCTCGCCTCCCTCGCCTCCGCACACACCCAAGCACCTATCCTCCCCACAACCCTATCGTTGTCCGCAACAAACTTCGACTATCGCGCTGCCGAGAATAGATTCGGCGCAGCGCTCGCGTTTCGCACCGTGTCCTACTCTGCGCGGGATAAGATTGACACGGACGAGTTTCGGAGACTGCACACGTTTCTGCGCGAGTCGTTCCCCCTGGTCCACTCCAGGTTGAAGCTGGAACTCATAAATCAGTACTCTTTGTTGTACACGTGGACCGGGTCGGGAACGGGCGATGCAGACCCATCTTCACCTGCCCATGCTCATCCTCCCAACGACAACCGTCCAATCCTCCTCATGGCGCACCAAGACGTCGTACCCGTACGCGACCAGCTCTCGCAATGGTCCGTCGACCCCTTCGAGGGGAAGACCGTGGATGGCGTGATTTGGGGCAGGGGGGCCATTGATTGCAAGTGCGTTTGTCGACCTCGGAGGGGCGGAGTGCGAAGCGAGACCCGAGGCCTAGCCGCGATAGTGCTGACCGAGGCTTTCGCCGGAGGCGGATTTGCCTGCCGCGAAGCGGATATCTCCTCGTGGAGCGAAAACCGGACCGAGGAGTGCGCCGACGCCGCTTTACACCGAGAACGAAGCACCAAGGATGACCAAGGACTCCGCCGTAGGCGAATATTCCACGCGGAGCAGAAGGTTCTCCCACCGCGAGACCAAGGATACCTTACGCCCTTGAAGCGTCGTTACTCACACTCACCGCCGATCACCCCGCAGAATGACCCTCCTCGCACACATGGAATCCCTCGAAGTCCTTCTTTCCCACAACTTCACGCCCAAACGGACGATTTTCTTCTTTTACGGCGCCGACGAGGAGCTCGGCGGGTGGGCGGGCGCGAGGGTCGTTGTGGAGCACCTCAAGGCGATCCTTCCAGTTCCCGCGTCGCCTGCCACTGCCACTCCCCACCCCCGCCCCCCGCTCGAATTTATCCTCGACGAGGGTGCCATGGTATTCACGCGCGCCTTCCCGGGCCTCGCGACGCCCGTCGCCCTGATCGGGGTCGCCGAAAAAGGCAGCGCCGTGTTCCGCGTGACCGTGCGCGGGACGCCGGGCCATTCGAGCATGGAGAACGCGGATAATAGTGTAAGGGTTCTGGCGCAAGTCGTGGAGAGGATTCACCGCAGTCCGATGCCGTTGCGGAATGGGATATTTTTGGAGATGTTGCGGTATATAGGTGCGTGTTCCCCTCACCTTCCCTGGTGCTCGACCCTCGCCCACCACGCTTCTCGCAACCCACCCGTCTACCCATCCGCGCTCCAGTCCCCTCCCTCCCCTACCTCTCCCCCCTACGCTTCTTCTACCCCATCTACCGCCTTCTCTCCGCGCTGGCCCCCGAACGCCTTCTCCACCTCATCCCTCTGACGCCCCAGATGCAGGCCACCATGAAGTCAACCATCGCCACGACCGTCGTGCGCGCCGGGGATGCGATTAATGTGTACCCGGCAGAGGCGAGCGTGGATGTTAATTCGAGGTGTGAGGAGCATCGGGGTGACGCATTGTGGGGGTGCGATTGACGCCCAGCTGACCGTGGGCGTGATTCCACAGTGTACCCCGGCGACTCAGCCCTCAACGTATGCCTCCACCTCGCCCACGCCGTTGGTGACAGCCGCACGACCGTGACGCTGCTCGGGGACGACGGGTTCCAGCACACGTGCGACCGCAAGAGCCGCAAGCTTGTGCGCACGAGCGAGACGCACGGGTACCATAACGTGTCGGCGGATAGGAGACCGTATTTGGAGGTGCGTACACACCCGTCCCCCCCCACTCACTTTTTTGCGTGTGTTCCTGACCCCGGCGTGGATAGGCCTCCCCCGTCACAAGCACGGACACGCCCGCGTTCCGGTTGGTGGCAGGCACGGCCCGCGGGGTGTTCAGTGACAGCGTCGCGGCGCCAACGCTGATGATTGGCAACACGGACACGAGGCATATGTGGGACCTTTCGGAAAATATTTTTAGGTGAGGAGGTCATGGTCGGATTTGAAGTGCGTGGTTCATGTCGTGCGAACAATGCGGTTTCTCCCCATAAAATAGGTTTTCGCCGATTTTGCTGCCCCTGTCCGAGGCCAAGCGGTTTCATGGCATCGATGAGCGGTTGGAGGTGGATTCGTACCATAAAGCGGTGATTATTCTCGTTTTTGCACAGTCTTGGGATGCTTCGATGGGCTCACCACCACTCCGACAGATACAGTACTGGGTGGACTTGATCATGAACACGGATAAGCTGTAATGGTCAATGTATACCACTTAGTTAACTAAACACACAGAAAAAGAGAATTGGGATGTTGGTTCGGAACTGAATCAACAATTACTGGAGGAAACCTATCATTCCGACTTCGCTTTCGTCTTTTGCTTTGTTTGAAGTATTCAAAATCGATTTTCAATTTTACTGCAAATTAACATTTTCGATTTTTTTCAACATTCAAAGTGCAAAAAAAGGTGGGGAAATGAAAAGGTGATGGCGGTTGGTGGGAAAAGTGATTTGAAAACAACAGATGATAAGACCCGTCAACGTAGAGATGGCAATTTGTGTCGTGTCGTGTTTTGTGTTGCTTTTTCCAGTTTCTTGCTTGCGCCTCCTCGTCCGCTTCCCACACTTTCGACTTCCCCCTTTCCACAATCCTCGCACACCCCGCGACTAGTTTCCACCCACAACCACCACCGCGCCCCCCGCCGCCGCCACCACAGGACCATGCACCACTTGCGGCGCCGCTGCCACCACCGCCATTGCCCCGTCAGCCGCAGAAGCCCCAGCCGTGCCCCTCTTCGCATTGGGTTTCTTCTCCTTCTTCACCGGCTTCGGCACCGCCGACCCGTTCCCACCCATGGTCTTGACCACCGTCGACAACATCGGATTGACGACGCCCCAAGCACTCTTCACCACTCACCCATTCTCGAGGAGCCCAGCGTCGCTCCTTTCGAGCAGTCTTGCGACCCCATGTGCTCGTTCTCGATCGCCTTGGCGAAATCCGCGCTCTCCTCGCACCCAGCATTGGGGTCGACGTCGTGTTGGAACATGATGCGTGCGATGCCGACTGAGACCCTGTGCGCGGCCTCGAGGAGAGGAGTGTTTTCTTGTAGTTGGGGTCGGCTCCGTTGTCGAGGAGCGTCCATGCGATTGGAACGTGGCCGGTTTTGATCGCGGCGATAAGGGCGTCCGATGCGGCCTCTGTGGGCAGGTCGGGGTGCTTGACGAGGACGTCTACGACCTCCATACGTCCCTTTTCAGCGGCGGCTACGAGAGCGGCTTTGATAGCGACAATGAACGTCTTGTGAGATTCATCTTTCGTGTAGGTGGCACCGAAGTTGGAGAGAGAGCGGACGATGTCGAGCTCTCCCAACTCGGCAGCAATCACGAGTTCCTTCCTGATACGATTCTCAATGTCGACCGGGTGACGGGAGCTCGTCCAATTTCTGTCGCACCTGTTGCATCTCTGGTCCCACTCCCTCCTCTCCTTCAAGCACCCGATTCTGCAACGCCACCATTACTCCCTCCAGTCGTGCGCGCTCCGCCTTTTGATTGTGATCTTTTTGCACAAGAAGCGGCATGAGTAACTCCATGATCTCGAGCTTTCCTTTGGTGTTGGTGTGGTTTGCAAAGGCCCGGTGGAGGGTTAAACCCTTGTACCCCTCCACATCGCCGCCTTGCTTCAGCAACAAACGCGCCATTTCGCTATATCCCTTCTCGCATGTGACCCCGAAGGCGTCGTTGCAGCACACGGTCACGTCGGGACGGGCATCTCCCTCGAGAGCCATCAGGGAACTCCACGACGTGGATATGGTTGTTGGCAATAGCACCCCTCAGCGCAGCCTCGGGGAGACAGTCGGGGCCGAGGTGGGTGTTGGCGCCATGGGCGAGGAGGACTTTCATGACGTCGATCCTTCCCGCGGCTGCTGCGGCACCGAGCGGGACGCGACTGCACCAGAGCGCGCGTTTCCTGTCCGAGAGGCAGTTGGCGGGGTTTCGAGCCGGAGTGCGCAGGATCTTGGCGATGGTCGACGGGACGGTGAAGTTGCGGGCGACGTCGGGTCCGACTGCGGGGATTGCGCGGCGTGGGTTGGCTTGGCGTGCGGGTGTGGTCCGTGCTGGGATCTGTGCAGCGACCGCGGCTTGTGCAGTGGCCTGGTTGGAAAGGCTTGGGTAAGTAATCGAGTTCCAGCGAAGTTCAAACCGTGGAGGACGACTCACTGCCTGAGCATTCTGTGCGACGACCTAGATAGAAATGCAAATGATGAGTGCACACTCCCCCGCATGTTCAAATGGTGGAAAATACGACTCACGGTCTGACCATGGCTGGAGGAAAATCAGTTGAGATGGGTACTCACGTCAGGGTTCGGGTCTTGACGACTCACTGCATTGGAGGCAGCATGGGCTGCATTCCGGGCAACACGGGCTGCTTCCTCTTGAGCGGCCTGGACAGAAAATAACGGGACGGATGTGCATTGATAAACGGTCCCAACGGAGCACGACTGTCCAACTGATACTCACTTTCTGCTTAGCCTCAGCAGCTCTCTTTATTTCGTCCTCAGCCTCCTTCTTCAACATCTCAATCCTGAACTTTTGCCACGTGCACATGGCACCCACCACCTGGGACGCGTCAACTTCGCTTCTTGCTGCCTCATACATGAGGGCATCGACCACGTCGGGGTAATGGTCCAACGCTCTCCGTGCAATGAGTTTAGGGTGTTTAAAGCACTCGTAGAGGGAGCCCAATGCAACAGGCTAAGTCTGTGGCCTGCAAGGTACTTGTCTATTCCGATGATTGCTTCACGCGGGAGAGTTGGAGTGCACGTGGGAAAGGGCACAGACGCGGGAGTTTTGAGAGTGGGAGCAGGCGGGAGAGTCGCGGGGGTTTGAGCGGGCGAGAGAGTTTTTGATGCCATGATGAGTCAGCGCTGTTTGGGAGAGGCGCGGGGCGTGCGCAGCGGCGGAAGACGGGAGTGCAGAGAGAAGGGCACAGCAGAGTGAGAAGTGTGTTTGCGGTGTCTGATTGGCGCGCGCGCGATGGAAAATGAAGTCTGGTTTGAGCGGTGATTCGGGTGGGCAGCCGGTCAGGTCACTGAAGCTGCATGCAAGGGTCTTCTTTCTTGCTTCACCTTCAATTAATTTCTTCTTGCATTCAGCCGCCAATCAACACCTGCATCAAATTCATTTTCTCTTTCCGCGTTGGGCTCGCATTGACAATTGTGGCTGCACCGCCACTGGGAAGTGCCAACCAAATGGAGGAGTCGAAAACCGTGCTCGTGATCGGAGGTGGCCCTGCGGGAGCTCTCGCTGCGCTTACGCTGGCCAGACAGGGCCTGCGACCCACAATCTACGAGAAGCGGGACACGAAAGCCGCTCCTCTCGATCCCCTAAAACCCGAACCACACCCGTTCTGGGAGATCGGAGCCACAATCGACCTCTGCCCCAATGGGTCGTACGCGCTGGAGCGATTGGACGCAGAGCTCTACCAGGAGGTCCTCCTCAACAAGACCGGAACATCAAAGGCGTTCCATATGACCCTCATGGACGGATCAGACCTCATCCGGCAGCAGTACGTCAAGCACGATGGAGAGCATTCCAAGGACATTCAAATCCTCCGAAGTACATACCACCGTGTCTTGATGGATCGGTGCACCAAGGCCAAAATCCCATTTGTGGCGAACAAATGCGTCGTCAAGATCGAACAGACGGAATCCCAAGTGACTGCGACGTTTTCAGACGGCACGACGGCCTCGGGAGACTTCCTCGTGGCCGCTGATGGCATAAACTCCACGTGCCGGATCCTTCTCTTCCCCGACGAACCACCGGTCATGAAGGCTGGCGTCGGATTCGTGGGCCTTTTCGACCTTGGATTTACTCCCGATCCCGCCACGGTTCCTCCCCTTCGCTTCGAGTCCAACGAGCCCATCATGTACACCAACACGTTGAATGGGAGTTTTGTGTTTGGTGCAAATTGCCCAGAGGCCAACATCGGGTCGTGGGTCATCGCCATGATCAAGCAGCCTGAGGAAGTCGAGGAAGAGTCCGATTGGAACCCGGTCAAAGACGTTCCAAAGCAGGCAAACCATATTGCCGATATGGTTGAGAAATGGGGCGCGTTGAAGTCCGCCTCGAACGCCATTCGGTACTCCAAACGCATCACACCAATCTGGCTCTCCGATGTTCCAGACATGAAAACTCTTCACAAGGTGAGAATCCCACAGCTCGATCATCCGTCTCTCTTTAGCGATCTCGCTCAAAATCGTTCCATTCATCCCGCCACACCAGGGCCGCGTCATCTTCATCGGCGACTCTGGCCACGGCATCCCCCCAACGCAGGGCCAGGGCCTCTCCCAATCCATTGAAGACTGCGCCGTCCTCAACGAGCTCATCATCAACTTCCCCAACTTCAGCACGAGCGACCACGCGGCGGTGTTCAAGCTGTTTGACGAGATCCGCCTCCCGCGCGTGCACAGCGTCGCCGCACAGTCCAGGATGATCATGAAGCAGATGTACGCCTCCTCGGTCATGTCGATGCGTATTGGGAGGATTTTCCTCAAAGCTTTGTTTGGGGTGCAGAACTTGTTTGGGTTGGAGGATGCGGTGTTTGGGTACAAGTGCGACCGCGATATCGCAAAGGTGCTTGCAAAGTACAAGAAAGGTTCTGTTGCCAGTGCGGCGTAGTATGACTTATTGTAGCCACCGTCCGTGGCAAAGAGTATCAATCTCATAGAAGTATTCCCAGTTCCCACTGACGTTAAAAGCCCCAAGTGTTTGTCAACGATGACAGGGAACGATGGGAGAATTCAACCGCCCCCCACTGCCCAATGAATGTCATCGAGCCTCAACGCCGAACTCATTGATGCGGTGGAAGCGGGAAATGTGGCGGAGGTGCAGAGAATAATTGAGGCTGGAGCGAGTCCCGAAGCGTGGAAGAAGGTCACGCTGATGGGCAAAGTCAAACGTGGACGAGGACCGTTTGGCGGATTCGATTGGAAAGAGGACACCGTTGATGGGGAGAACGCCTTGATGCTTGCGATTTTACACGGCAAGGTCGGCGTGGTGAAGATGTTGCTCGAGAAGGGGGCAAGAGTCGACTGTGACGTCGATTGGAAAATTGCAAGCTGCAACGGCAATCGTAACTGGAACCCTGATGAA
Organism: Gonapodya prolifera JEL478; assembly: GCA_001574975.1. Taxonomy (NCBI): domain Eukaryota; kingdom Fungi; phylum Monoblepharomycota; class Monoblepharidomycetes; order Monoblepharidales; family Gonapodyaceae; genus Gonapodya; species Gonapodya prolifera. The sequence continues at coordinate 196,050 of KQ965814.1, forward strand.
TGGAAACGACAGAGGTGGGATTGGACTCTGAGCTTCCCGAGTCTCGTCTGTTTGGGGATGGGTCAGGGAGGATTGGCGACGTACTGGAGTGGGTACGCTGACGGCAGGCCGAATGGATACGGACAACTGTTCGTCAATTTTCGAGGTGGCAATGTTATTGTGAGACACCCAAAATCGTGGAAAGACCATAGTGTCTGGGTCACCTTGCAAACCAGACCTCGAGATCGTGCACATCCTCCTCTCACGCGGTGCGATTGTGACGAGCGCAGAACTGAAAGCTGCGAGAAAGTGTCACATTCCGGAATTTAGGGAGGCAGTGGAGGCGTGCCCGCGCAAAGCCAACGTGCTCGACCTTCAGCCAAGACCTTCACCACTGTCCCGACTTGAGCTCGCATACACCATTCTTGCTGCACAGGCGCAGGACCTCGCTGAGCGTCTTGCCCTTGCGGAAATGAAAGTGGGACAGAAGGAAGCATTGAACCAGACGTTGTCCTTGTGAGTACTCAGAATTCAGTGCAGCACGGGACACCGTCGTTCAAGTCTGGATTCTCACGACTCACGCTTGAATACTATGAGGCAATTATCAGCGCTCGCGACCAACTTTTCCTATCTTCAAAGTTGCAGCTGTGCTTTGGCTGATCAGCACCTTTCTCTTCAGGGCCGCAATGCAGCATTGAAAAGGATGCCAGCTGGATCCTCCATATAATAGCGCCCGCATCATCAATCCAAGATCTGGAGACGCTCATACACTTTGGCTGTATTTGAGGGAGAAGATATCTTGCCAGACGGAGAAAATCCACTTTACCTTCAGAATCCAAATCTTTTTTTGTGGCAGGACTACTCCGGTGAGGGAGGTAACGAGCACAAATATTTTAACAAAGAAATCGACCCAGACGAGGACTTCGAAGAGAGTGAGGAAGATTGGGATGAAGAGGATGGTGCAGGCATGAACTGTATAAGTAAAAGAATGAGTGAGCACTTCGACCTTTTCCGGCGGCACCACCCAAACTGAATGGCGGAATATTGCTGATCCAGACCATGAGCCCAAACAGGCATTTGTCCGCCGTATTCCACCACACGGGTGATGGAAGGAGCTTAAGATGATGGGCAATCCTCTGTCACACTCATCAAGCCCCTAAAAGTCGAGGAAATCGGAACAGTCGTCTCTTGATGGAAGGGACTCCGTAGAAGCACCACTGGCGTTCGATTCTCCTTTTACATCGCCAACTTCTATGAAAATTTGAACATCGGTGCGGCGTGGAGAGATGATGGCGAAGGGGATTTGGAGGCCAGAGGGGGCGAGACGGGAAGCGAGAGTGGAGTGGCAATTGATGCAGTGACGTGACAGGTTCCTGACACCGGACAAGCCGAACTCACTACCACTGGGTGGTGGGAAGAAGCGGGGAAACTCGAGTTATTGTGAACAGCAATAGCCATGATCTAGGAAGATGCCACGCTTTTCAATTGGAAGCGTATTGAGTCCACCACCTCTGAGTCTCCTCCCAAAACGGTTTCGCACAGAGACACTTGACTCGGGTCGCTGCTCAACTGCTCGAGATCGTTCCACCAAAGTAACTCCGACAGTCTATTCGCGAACATCGTCACCGTCCGGCAAATATCAACGACAATCGGTCTGAAAAAGCGCTCGGTGAAGGGCTCGGTGGATTGACACTCGCGACGTGGCGGACCGCGGAGAGGAGCAGGTTCTGTATGGATTGGTTCAACGGGATCGAACCGCAGTGCGGAAAGCAGCACGACGCCCAAAATGATCGGGACTCTGGCGGGCTATCTCCATCACACTCAGAGCTCTTCCCTCAGCGAAAGCGCCCCGCTGTTTGCGAGTTTCGTGTGACGATCGCGTACCTCCCTTGGTAATCGACCGAAAATTGCGGGCGGTGCGTCTCGACGACTCATGCACCGATCCCACGACTACCACTAAGTCGGTGAATTTCATCCCCAACGACACTCCCGAAATCCGTCGTGGTGTCGCAAGTGGAACGACAGTGTACACTCCGGGGTCTACAAGAGTGAAACAAGAACAGGATTGCAAAACTATCTGCAAACCTCAAGGATCTCTTCGAGGAGTATGAGAATTCGCACAACATTGAGGATTTCATCGAGAAAGCTCTAAAGCCCATTTGTGGTAAGCACGACATTGCGTGGCATTCAGAGTTCGTGTCTAAATGCCTTTCCCCCACCTCAAAATAGTCGCGGTCGGATGCAAAGAGACTGCCGTCGGAAGCAACAGAAAGATCAACTGGTCGCATTTTCTCTCACAACCGCATCACCCAGTCCCACATCTTCGATGTGCACTATGTGGTGTGAGAACATTTTGTTTGGTACCATCTTGTTTCTCTAAGCTTAAGAGACCTTGCACGTAGCACACCTCCAACTATACAAAAGATATCATCTGGAAGCATTGCGAGAAGCAACATCTCTCGATTTCAGACAGTGCCCCCAACATCGCACCTCAGCACGGTACGTCCCCGAACCCAGCTCCTGAGAGCACAACGATTCATGTTCCTGATGTGTTCTGACTGGCGAGCATGCCACCATTGCAACCCCGCAAAGTAGCCCGTCCAATCCTGGCTCACCTGTACCTGACTACACCACCTTGGCTGGCCAAGGTGATCTCGTTGTGGCGAACAGCGCCCCAGCAAGAATGAACAGTTGTTGTGAGTGCTTTGCGACCAAGTGTTCGATGTGTTCCAAAGGTCACTAAAACCTATCTTCATAGACATGAACAACTTGATCAGAATCGTTCACTTCTTAGTTCTCACTCAACATGGATACCCTAGGCCACGGTACAATCAACTAATGAGCAATACGTTCATCGCTCGCTCAAAATAAGGGAGATCAGCGTGGTGCGAATAGGAAGTCTTCTCCCTTGGATGGCTTCGCGGCACTCAATGCAAAACCTCACCCGGAGCAGCAACCATTTCGCAAACGGCTGTAAATCTAATTCTTTACTATATGTAAAAGATTACTTTACGAATTGGCATGAGCAGATTTGAGTGACAGATGACCAGAGCGTCTGGGCGGAAGCAACTGACGAAGCAACGGCACGGACTTCGCAGGCTGGAGCGGAACCAAACAGCACACGGAGTGGGGCAGAGAGCGGAACCAAAGGAACCTAAAGACGTTGAGATGAGTCCGTGGGGAAGCTCTGTGGCCAGTCGGCGTCGGATACATATTTAGGTTCCGCCAGTCAACCTCAGGACACATAAAGAGCACACACAGACGATCCACGCACGAACGCAGACAGCAGCAGCGCAACTCCGGCCTCCGCACGCACTGGGCACCGTACACACAAGCAATCGATGGCATTAACGGCGACGGCGGGAGACAATTGGGATGCGGACACGTACGCGAAGAACGCGAGCTTCGTGCCGCAGATGACGGGAGACATCGTCGGGTGGTTCAACGAGGCCGCGCAGGGAGAGGCCAAGGCGGTCGTCGACCTGGTGGGCTGGCTTTACTTGACGTAGCGATTGCAGCAACACTGCAACTGCAACTCACTGCATCCCATTCTATCACCGATCCCACGCCATTTTTCATCCCCGCGCACGATTTACCATCGCCAGGGATGCGGCGACGGCGTGCTGACTCTCGCCCTCTTCAAATCCCGCCTGGCATCCTCCACGCCCTTCAAGCTCCTGCTCGCACTCGACGCCAGCCCAAACATGATCGCGTCCTTCCAGAGCAAAATCGACGCCGACCCCGTCCTAGCACAGGCTGCCTCCAAGGGCAAGCTTGTCGCGAGAGTCCTTGACGGGCAGGATATCCAGGGGGAGGCCTTGACCGAGCTGCTCGCGTTGAATGGAGGGGACCGTTACGACGCGGTGTTCTCGAATGCAGCGATGCATTGGATGAAGAGGGATCCCGTTGCGGTTATCAAAGGGGTCAAAGTGAGTGTCGTCCTGCAAGGTCTGGAGGGCCGCGCATGACAGAGCGCAAGGACAGCCGATCGCAGCGAGACCCGAAACCTAAGCGCCGCTAGGCGCTGACCGAGCAGTCCGCCGGAGGCGAATCAACCGCGGAGCGGAGTGCACTTCACGGAGTGTGATGTCCGCCGGAGGCGAATACCTGCAGAGCGGAATACTCTTCGCGGACTGCTACATTTGTCGTGGAGCGAGATGTCTGCCCGCGGCGAACACCCCACAGGGCGGAAAAGTCATGGCAGAGCGAGACGACCGCTGGAGGAAAATACCACGCGGAGCGCGTATTGAGAACTGAGCACAATTACGTTGACGAAGGACTCCCCCTCCGGCGTATTCATATATAATCACGGATCGAATATAACTCAAAGGTGGGGTTGACTCTCGCTCACCAGTCTTTCTAACGCTCTTCTCCCTTCTCCCACCCTACTCGCACCTCACCGCTTCCCTCTTCTCCTCCTGTCACACCTCCCCCCTCCCGTCTCTTCCTCCTTCCAAACCAGTCCCTCCTCAAACCCACCGCCCCGCTCATCTCCGAATTCGGCGGGCACCTCAACGTCTCCTCCGTGCACGCATCCCTCCTTGCCGCACTGCGTCGGCGTGGGATTGCCGACCCCGAACGCACGGTGTCGCCGTGGTTCTTCCCGACCTCGGCGACGTACACGGCCATGCTGGAGAAAGAGGGGTTCAAGGTCGAGAGGTGCCAGCAGGTGCCCAGAATTACCCCGTTGCCGACGGGGGTGGCTGGGTGGTTGGATACGTTTGGTGAGTTGGAGGGTGGTTGTCAAGATGGGGGTGTGGGCGAGGGAGGTGGGGAGAAGCGAACGAGCACTATGGAAGGAGCGTGGAGTAATAAATGGATGTTCTCCAACCCCACTAACACCCCGCCGCCACCCTCCAGGCGCCCCGTTCTTCCAGCCCATCCTCTCCACATCCGGCCCCGCCGAGGTCGCGCGCGTGAAGCAAGAAGTCGTGGACGAGATGCGTGACGTCCTGCGCGACCCGGTGTCGGGTGATTGGTTCATCATGTACGTCAGGTTGAGGGTGTTGGCGTGGAGGGGTGAGTGAGGGCGTGAAGGAGTGAGGGTTGGGTGGTGCGGGGGAGGCGGGCGGTAGAGGAAGGTGGTGAAGAGTGCGCGTGACCTTGGGTGGGTGGGAGGTTGTGGTTTGTTCTACTCGTCAGATGCAATATGAGACAAGATCATGTAATGCGCTTTTTCAATGAATTCTATTTAATCTGAAGCACTTCTACCGCCGTTCCAATCAAGTCTACACCACTGAGAATGCAAGTAACCGCATCGGGGCTGGGGAGCGCCAGGAGTGCGACGCAGAGGGAGATTAGTACGATGAATAGCAAGTTCGCTCAAGGCTGAGTGCTTGGACTGGATCGGGTGCGAGGTGGTGGGAGTTGAGTGGCTGGTGAAAGTACTGAGTAGCCTTTTTTTCTCGTCGAAACGCTAGCTCGCCAGTCAGTACCCAAAGCGAACCAATGACATGCAATCCGTTTCTATGATTTCCTATACAGTACTATTTTTATGAAAATAAATCAATTTTTGAATCCTCCAACCAATGCACCGAGAAGCTCTCCTTGGTAGTCTTGGGCGATTTCCCACATTCCAACACCTCCGAAGCCCTTCGACTTTGGCAGCTGACGCTTTGATTGTGCTGGGGTCGTCGTACGTGACGAACGTGTAGCTGCTGTCTGAATTCTGACGGAGCAATGTGGGAACTTGAGTGGATTCCCAGAAGGTTCTGAAAGGTGAAAAGAGTCGGTCTCAGAGCTAAAAATGCATGAGAAGTGTTCTTTGTAAGAACTCACTTTTGGAAACCGGCGCCGGCTGTTGTGGATGTGTTTAAGCCATCCGTTCTTGCGCAGATTATTGTAGAACTGGTCTGCATCGTAGACGTCCACGATTTGGTACAGACCATTGTTGTCGCCCGAGGTGACGTTCCACTTCATTCCCAGGTGCAATCATGTCAATATAAATGCATAATCCTCATTCATATAAGGCACTCGCAAATTTTCCGTAGAAGGGTGTGAGCAACGTCAACTTTTCGGCGGGCACTCCCGAGTCATGGTACCCGTAAACAGCCTGCTCTACAAAGCCGGCGTTGCCCGGGTCTCCGGCGTTGTCCTCGTGCAGGGGAGAATTGTGGCCGGAAATAGGTTGCAGACTACCAACGTAGCCAAAGGCCATCTGAAGAGATTAAAAAAAATGGTTAAGCGACTGTGATTGATATGACAGGCATTAAGAGAAACGCACGATGTTGATCCAATCGACGATTTCGGCGTATGCCCAGAGTTTGTTGTCGTAACGCTTGTTAGCGGCAGAAACGTCGATGGAGATGAGGTACTTGGATCCGAAGGCGGCGCGGAGGTCCTTCAGTAGTTCGATGTAGAACTTGGGGTCACCAAGAGAGAAATAATTCAGCTCTTTGCCACCCCCGCCAGGGTCTAGACAGAGGGAATCAGTGGAATGGTTAGAGACTTGCTCCACTGCAAGGATGTTAAACGAATTACTTACATTCCCACTGAGATCACAGAGTGGTTCGCAGCATTGGAGCGTGTCAGATGCGAATGCACGTTGGCGAGGTAACTAAACTCAGCTCAGCACTCACGTCAAGATCAACACCGTCGAAGCCGTAGTCTTGGCACGCTTTCACGCACTGTTCAGCGAGCGTCTTCCTTGCTACAGGATTGACCGCCACCGCACTGAAGTTGACGGAAGCTGACCACCCTCCAATGGAAAGCATCGTTTTGAACCCGTACTTCTGCTTGGCGGCGTTGAGAAGAGCGATTGTTCCGTTGCCACCAGCTTGGAAGTCCGCAAACTCATCGGTGGACACNATTGTTCCGTTCTTTAGGACAGTCCAGAAGGCCCACACGAGGGTGTCGATGCCAGTCAGGTCGATTCCGGAAATGTTGGAGCAGCTGTATATGGCCCAGTTGGGGTAGAATGCAACGACACCACCACCTTGCTTGGGTGAGTCATTATTACGCCTTCCATAGAGGGAGACGCGAATACGTCGGCGGCTCCAAGTTCGAGGTTAGCGCTGGTGATAGGGTTGCGACAAGGTTGAGGAGAGGGCTTGAACTCAGCAGAGAGGAATAACGCGCCCGAGGTCTGGCAACGGCGATGCATGCACGAGAGAAGCGGCGACGACCGCACCACATAGAGCGAGAGCTAAGCGCATTTTCGATATGACTCAACGAACTTCGAGGACCTTTTATGCAAAACGGGAGGTGCCAAAAGGTTTGGGATCAAAGGTACCACTCTCCTCACTCAGCATCTTTGATTCGCCACGCGTCACGTTGCTGCGTGGCGCCAAAAAGGCAAGCTGAACATGATAACTATACCTTGTTCTACACGTTTGGTTTGGGCAAGCACTTACTGCGGTCTTTGTTTATCAATCAGAATTCAAAAAAGGGGTCGGCGTCCACTTCAAATAAAGTGGTTAGTGCTAACAACCGTTTATCAACGCACCGGTGTGTTTCCTGATTGCAAGTCTGCGGTCGGCTGAGTGTCAGGTTCGTCCTGCGCATCATTCTGGACACGCTCGAAGTCTGGCGAAGGCAAACAAATTGATCGCTTACTTTCCAATCGTAGCTCGATGGAGTGATCTGTCCAAATTGTGCGGCTTTGGAATCATCCTTCTCCACCATGCCGCCATGAACAAGCGTCGGATCGGGATCGTCCTCTGCGGAAGCAGCGCTGCCACCACCATAATGCGAAGTGAAAAGAATCACGATGAAGAATGATACAATAGGAGCTCAATATGACCAGTTTGACTCACCTGAAGTCGGTAACAGCCTCGCCTGTCGGACAAGCGTGTATCTGCCTTCACACAAATAAATCACTTCGTGAGCTTCACTAATTGGTAGGGGTTGCAACGGGTGAGACTCACAGATGCTTTACCGTTTCGAGGATCGCTGGGGAGAACGGTTGCAAAGTTGACTTGGGACCATTCACTCTGCTGGAGCTTAAACGAGTACCGTTATGTGAAAAATAACGACTCTAGTGTTGTTCTTCTCACTTTAAGTTCCCTTTGGTACGGGCGGTTGCGTGTGTGTCTCTTGACCTTGGGTTTGGTCCGCTGATGACGTTTACACCACTTAATCACCAGAAGATTATCGCCCCCGTTTAAAGAAGCTGTGAAGTGAACCCTGCTCGACTCACGCTTGAATCCTCCTGCTCAGCAACTCCGCCACGGGTGGTTTGATCCCCTCCTCTGCCCACAATAACATTCCTTGCCCCACCCGAAACAGGAACTTCATGTCCTGCATAGCCTTTGTCACACCTCACCGGTGAAGTTGATTCGCAGGGTGAAGTCGGAGCGTGATCCTTGTAAACTCCCACCCTAACGATCTGAAAAAACTGCCGTCTCAACCAACAAGTCACCAGGTTTAGACGCCATCAGACAAAGCTCACGCTTTTCTGTGCTTTCACCGCCACTTTCTGATCCGTCCTGCTCCTGCTCCTGCTCCTGTCCTTGCGCGACCAGCGTCGCCGCCCTACCTGACCTAACTCATCCACCTTGGCCCCTGCCACAAGAAACCGCATGATGGATGATCGGACATCGGTCAGAAAGTGTTTCGTTGGTCGTACCTTCTTCCTCCCTTTGTCCCCCTTCCGCAGCGAACTACGTCAGGCTGGACACCCTCAGCCATCATATGAGCAGCCGGTCCTCCATTCCTGAGAGCCCTTCGATGTGTAGTCTCCTCTCCCGTAACTTTCTGTCCTCGCTTCGCTGGCATGAAGGGAAGAAGGGGCACGTGACTCCAGCAAAGGGTGGGCCGTAGGCTAGGCAACTAACAATGGACAAATCAATCAACTTTGATCCACAACTACGCAACACAGTAACAGTGTCAAGCAACGAAGGTGAAGAAGGATAAGTTCTTCTTGAAATATGTCTAATTCAATCGTACAAGACGCCGGGAATAGATGAAGTGCAAAGGCAAGCGAACGTCAAGTTTTAATAGCAACCTCAACCTTGTGGTCGAACTATGAAAGATATCCGTCACTCAGTCAGCTCCCACTTTCAAAATCGCAACTCCAAAGAGAATTTATATATGGCTATCACAGGGAGGCATTTCGCAGCTAGAAAGACTCGAGAGGCGTATACGAATACTGCAGCAAGTCCTCATATTGATGACAATTGACTCCGACGAAACGTCCAAAACTCCACTCCGGGCACACCCAACCTCGGACGGGACCGAGTCCAGCCAGAGGTCGTCCTGTCCTTTACTTGCTTGCGCTAAACCTTGCTGCAACGCTCGACGATGCGCTTGGCGAGGTCTCCCTTCTCCACTGTGTGTCGCGCAGAGGTAGGTAGTACGTGGTGAGACCAGGGTCACAACGGCTTGCGTCTGACAGAGGCACCCACCGCAATCCGCGAAGTATACACCGCGATCCTGCAAAATGGTCTTAAGCTCCTTCACGGACTTGCCCATGAGCTCCTCCACGGACTCGGTGACAGGGGCAAACTTGACGCGCGAGGTCGCCTTCGCGGCGACCTTGCTGAGCGCGCTCTCAAAGTCCGACTCCATGGGGTGTCCTTGCCACGTGACGACGCCCGAAGGGTCCAGGATGAATGCGTGCGGAATACCCCGCGCACCCGCGGGGACCATGAGGGCCTCCTGCGCGGTGTTGGAGGGATCGAGCGCAACGACGTAGTCCATTTGGGAGCCCATTTGGGAGACAAATTGTTCAATTTGCTGTAGGAGGGCGAGGGGGGGCAGAAAGGGTGAATGAGAGTGGAGGAAAGTTGGTGGACGGACCATGGGCACTCATAGCGAGCAGTGGGGGGGCCCACCTTGGGGTTGCGCTCATTTGTCACTCCGACGAGAAAAACATCTTTGCTTTTGTATTTTGCTTGCACTTCTGAAAGGTGTGGGATGGACTGGCGACATGGTGGACACCCTTCCCCATCCATCGAATGTCAGCCTGATACGCGCGGGGAACGCTCCACACGGCACTCACATGTTGCCCTGTGAGTGATGCGACGCGGGTCGGGTGAGTACCGTCCGGTAACAGAAGAGTGAGCCTTGCTTACTCACCAGAACTCGAACACGATCACGCGGCTCGCCTCGACGTCCGTTGTTGGCAGCGATCCCTTGATAAACTTGAGGTCTCCGAGCAGCTCGCTCACGTCGATTTTCGTGCCGACGGACATTTGCGCGAGGATTACGAGAGTTTTGTACACGGCAACGAGAACTGTCCATGGCAGCAGTGGCCATAGCAGTGCCTCGGCTGACGCACCTCTCTCAGAGCAAGACTAGTCGACAAATTAAATGAACTGCTCCAAATGAAATTTTCTTTCCTCCATAAAATTCAACATAGGATTTTGCACTTTGAATTCTAGACATTGCCGAGCAGGTTTCAATTTTCCTCCCAGCTGTAACGCCTGGCGGTCGAGAAGAGACAAAATTGCGTCCCCAAAAGGGCAGGCTGCCTCGTCAGGGTAACAAGTATTTTGAGAGGATCTGTGCCCGAACTGACCCTGAACTTCTTCAATCAATCAATCAAGATGCTCCAGCTCAATATCACGCATTTTGAGGCAGGGTCCATGATCGACAAAGCAGTCGTTATATTGGTTGGTTGCTGGGCAGCAATTGATGATGACTTCAAAGATAATTGAAATGGCGGCAATCACAAGCTTCACCACCCTCAGATGACGCAATTTATTGGTCAACCAGGAACTGTTCTCTTCATGCCACCTGAGCAATACGTAGGAAATGTTTGCACAAAGGAGGTGACTTCTATGCATTTGGAATGATGATATATGTTGTGAGTTCACCTCTTCTTTTTTCTGAGAGTTACGCAAAGATTAACACTTCTTTAGGTCTGGTTAAAAAGGGATCCTTTTGAAGGAGTTATCTAACCTGAGCACCTCCAGAGCTTGATATCAATTGGGGAACGCCCCTATGTGTCCAGGGAGGACATGGCGGAGCACCTCAGAAATCTAATGAATAAATGTTGGGACCAAAGCCCCAGAAATAGACCTACATTCAAGCAAATACTCCAAAAACTTGAAGGTGAGATTATTGGTATGCTGACGCATGCGTGCTTAACGTCTCCAACTTGCAGCACCTGACGTTGTGGAGCAAACACGCAATTTCTACCCAACTTTAACCCAGTCAAGTTCCTGAATTTTGCATAATTCTCCCACAGACCTGGCACACCAGACGCAACCTTTGCGCCACCTGTCTGAAATGGTAGATGTAGAGGAATGGATTCTTCCTCCAAGTACGTTCTCACTTGGTAAATCCCTGCCAGAGTTACCATGGAAAGCTTTTTCAGGGAGAATGTCAAGTGGTACCACTATTACTGTGCATATGATTGATTTGAGCAAACTTCTCAGGTATGAATGTTTACAGTAACATGTTGCGGCATGTCCTAAAGTTTTGTGTTCAAAGCCTATTGTGGAAAAGTGCCTGAAAGAGTGGTACTATTTAAAGAGGCACCCCAACGTTGTGTTGCTTTTTGGAGCCTGCCTAGAATGTGACGCACCATTCTTTGTGACTGAGGAGCTTGTTGGAATACCAATGAACGCTGTCACACTGACATCCACTAACGTGGAGTCTATAGTGTAGTATGAGTGTTGGGTATTAGCTGCTGTGCCACTACTGTGGCCGCGGGTTTAGATGTGCACACCTGCAGGACGTGCCCTAAGTTTGGCATCACGTTCCTGCAGGTGAGTTCTATGCACATTACNTTCCTTCCCTGTTTTTAGCTGACTGCAAGGTTCAGAAGCTAGACAGGGACGTGATATTTAACAGGCACGCGCCTAATTACAATATCTATTGAGGCGACGCGTTGCTTTCTGAATTGAATCACTCAGTGAGCAGCAATCTCTCCTGGCGTAATTTTGAAAACGGGATCGGCGACGCAGAACGAATCCATATATTGCAATTCAAGCACAACCACTCGATGTATATTACAATGTCTAATGCACCCTCGAATTCTCAATTTGATTGGACTACTACTCGTCGAGTTATTCACAGAAGTGTCAGCAGATTTTTATTCTCAGTATTCAGCTGATTGCAAGACGCAGAAGCTAGGCAGAAATGAGATCTTCAGCAGACACATACTTCCATGCAATTTCTATCAGGACCGCATGCTTTTGATGAATTTCAAACACTGAGTGAGCAGACATCATTGCCGGCGTAATTTTAGTCATGGGGTCGACGACGCAGAACGAAGCGCAATATCGCGGTTTTAGCAATGTAACTCTTTGCACATCATAATTGATGTTGCATCCTCGAAATTTCGCTTGATTTGAACTGCTTCTCGTGGAGTTATTCACACAATTTCAGCAAAATTGGTACTCTCAGTATTCAGCTTATTGCAAGACGCAGACGCTATTCTGGTATCCAAATTATTGCGCACGAATACTTCACTACTAAATCTATCAGAGACGCACATTGTTGTTACATATGAATTGCTCAGTGAGCCGCTATCTTGATTGACAAGGTTTCAATCTCAGGAGCGGGGACACAGACCAAAACGCAATAACAAAGCGTTCTCAGCAAGATTCTACGCTCAACATATGTGATATTTTACCCTCAAAGTTTCATTTGAATTGGACTACTCCTCGTGGAGTTATTCACAGCTTTGTGTGCAAGTTCCATCAGTACATGACTGCAGCAGCATCCTCTTGTTTTAGCTCACTGCAAGGCTCAGAAGATATTCAGAGATGTGAATTTTTGCCGACCTCATACTCCATTATTATAATTTTTAGGGCCGCTTACTTTTGTTAAATTTCAACCACTGAGTGAGCAGATATCTTTGCCGGCGTAACATAATTCATGGGGCGGACGATGCAGAACAAATTGTAGTATCGCGGTTTCAGCAACGTCAGTGTTTGCAAATTATTATCGATGTTGCATCCTCAAAGTTTCGCTTGAGTTGGACTGCTTCTCGTGGAGTTATTCACGCAACTTCAGCAAAATTGGTACTCTCAGTATTCAACTGATTGCAAAACGCAGACACTGTACTGGGATTCTAATTTTGCGCACACATACTTCAATACTTTATCTATTAGGGACGCACACTGTTGTTGCATTTCAAA
>KQ965814.1:209152-222826 GCA_001574975.1 Gonapodya prolifera JEL478
TCAACGCTAAATTAATTCAATATTGCAACTTAAAAGTTTCGTTTGAATTGGACTACTCCTCGTTGAGTTATTCACGACTTTGTGTGCAACTCATATCAGCTCATGTGTAAGCAGCGTCTGCTGTCACAAGATCTTTCCAAATGTAATCAACCAGCAATTCACATACTCAAGCTATATCTATTACTCAGAATCGCTTGACAAATGCAGCTGTAGATGACATTTCAGCCCTCTTTGCCTGCACATTCATAAATCTGCACCCCAACCTATCCTTCCTTCTTACTGTTCCAACAGCAACTTTAAACTTTTCATGAAGCTATTGCTATGTTCAAATGGATCTTCAGACTGTATTAGTAACCTTGAGGAGATGGTACCACTTTGCACTCTCAGGTCTAGGAACTTGAGAGCTAGGACCAAAACTCTGCCAGGCACTTGCAGCTGTTTCTAGATTGGGGCACTGTAATACTTTCTGTCTGGCTCAAGCTGACTGATGGGAGGAAGAAGGAAGGGGAGGGTAAAGGAGGGGAGCACAATGTCACACTGACATCCACTAACGTGGAGTNTATAGTGTAGTATGAGTGTTGGGTATTAGCTGCTGTGCCACTACTGTGGCCGTGGGTTTAGATGTGCACACCTGCACAACGTGCCCTAAGTTTGGCATCACGTTCCTGCAGNTGAGTTCTATGCACATTACGTCTTGCTATGTACATCTGATCATATATACACGTTCCTGCAGATTACAGGCTTGTGCAGCTCACCTAGGTTGTGTAGCATCACTGTGATTGGCATCAATAATCTCTGGTGACACTTTGGCAAACACATCACCCTGCTTTTCATATTGATACAAAGTTTGAGTATTTGCATTAAAGGCACCATAACCTTTTTTATCTCTGAGATCCTGGTGGAGCTCATCAACTTTTTACAGATTTTTTTTTTTTTGACAATGTTGGTCATGCAAAAAAATGGCCGCTACCGAATCAGTAGCAACCAATATTTTGCACAACCAACATGTGAAATTTTTACAATGTTGGTCATGCAAAAAATTGACTCCCACCAAATTGGTAGCAACCGTTTTTTTTGCACAACCAACATATGAAATTATTACATATATGATGATGTTGATGTAGGATTTTGAGTGACAATATAGCTCAATTTAAAAAGGCATTGTTGCTGCCACCTATGCCTGCTTTGGAGTTTGTAATGTTCATGATAGGGCATACCATCCACAGAATCAAGGTGCAGTTAAGAAATCCACGCAACTGTGTAGATGGATGGAATGGCAAGGCATGTGCTCAAAATGACTGGATCTCCACTGCTTTGCAATAGATTTGTTAGCCTTCTGAAAACAAATACAAACTCTTAGCAAACAAAGGTCACAAAACAGTAAGGCATAAGCCCAATTTAGTATGTGGGGGTACTGATTCACAGGGTGGAGGGCCTCAGTTGCATGGGGGGTCTAAAAAACGTGACAAATGACAGGATCCGCGTGAATCCAAGGAAAGTGAGTTTCCTGTGGGCCTGGGCTAGAGGACATTTTCACCATTTGCTGTGGGCTGTGCCACTGAGGCTCTATGGTAATGTTTACAGGAAAAAGGTGTCGTGTGCTCACTCCCTAATGAGTACAAAAATTGCAAGACAGCATTTTTATGGAGAGCAATTGAGTTTTGAAAATGAAGAAGAAAATGGTTTCCAAGAAATAGAGGAAGATCATCAGCAAATGAGGTTTTATTACTGTGAGATTTATGAGAATTGTAGAGTAAAGAAAGGTCCCATGCAATACAAAGCAAGACAAAGAAAAGGAAAAATTAGATTAATACAATTCTGCATTGCTTGCATGCGAGGTCTGGAGTGCGGAGCACGCAAGACCGAGGCTGTCCACCAGAGGCGAGTAATCCGCGGAGCGGAATACTCAAACCACTGCGAAGCGTACTAACAAACTTTCGCCACCCCCCCACCAGCTCATCCCCATCTGGGTCCTCCTTGGCCCGCACACCCTCTCCCACACCGAGCCCCAATGCCCCATGTACCCTCTCCACACGCTCTTTTTTTGGCTCTGCATCTGCCTCTCCTCTGCGCCCCTCCTCCTCGCGCTGTCCTTCCTCCTCGGGATCGCCGCCGAACTGTTCGTCCCGCTTGCCCTCCTCAGTGCTGTCTCCATGGCAGCAGTCGTCCTCGCCACGATCGCGGCTACGGTGCTGCAGAATATGGGCGCGGTGTGGTTGGCGAAGTCCACGGATACGTGTAAGGAGTTGGCGCCGGGGACTTTCTATGCAACGCTGGGGATTGTGGTGTATGGGTTCTTGAGCTGTGAGTACTGTTTGGGCAGGGTGGGTGGTGGGGCGGCGTGCGGTCTGACCGGAGCGAACAGAGGGAGGACATGTCGAGCGAAGCAAGACCCCGAGGCCTAAGCACCGTTAGGTGCTGACTGAGGCTGTTGGCTGGAGGCAAAGTACCCGAAAAGCGTGAATGATACCCCAGGAGAGGGGGGGGAGGCTTGCGTTCCTCTGATGTCCAATATTTACATGTTTTGCGCGCGCTTTGCTTTGATCCATTGTCGATGTCGATGCTTGTGCTCACCCATTTGCCGATTTGGGATCCAGCATGTACGGTCTTGTTCAGTTGCAATTTGGGCTAGGGAGGGGTGTCAGGAGGGAGGGATTGGGGGTTTACAAGTATAATTCAGGTGTCATTTATGTATTCAAGGCGGGTGTTCTTGTAGCACAGTACTACTGGGTAATTCCTCACTTAATACACATTCATCTCATCTCCATTCAGTTGCCAATTGGGCTGAGGAGGGAGGGATGGGACGTTGGAGGGGGTGGTGGCCGATTGGAGAACTCTGGGTAGTATGTAGACGCTTCCCACGACGCGGCGGACTTTCGAGTGGTCTGGGTCTTGTTTCCGCGTCCGATACAAACATGCGCGCACAATTAGAACATAGCACGGGGAGACGAGGCAGGGGGGTCCGTGACTTCCCGAACCTCAGACTTCGCTTCCCTCCCTCCCTCTCATCCACTGAGCCTTTGTTGAACGTGAGTCGACTGAGAGCCTCGCCGGGTTGCCAGGTTCCGTTGCCGTCTTCCCTCAAGATGCCAGTGGGACCTGCGAGCTGCGTCACCCGTCTGGCCAGTAGCACTGCCTGCTTACCCTTCCCTTTCACCATCCACCCCAACTCGCTCAGTGCGCGCCCCATTCCCACATGCGTCGACTTTCCAGTCGGCTCCGCGCTTGTATTTTTCGTTTATTAGCACGCTCAGAAGTTGGAGACCGGGGCAGAGGAACAACCAGGCCGGCCGTTTTCCGCACCGCGCTCTCGTCGTATTGATAAAAAAAACACCTCTTCGGCTACTGCTCTCCACGCAGATGCGAACGCGACGGCAGGACACAATCCCTGCCGTTGGCGGAACACGACCGATCCGAATCGGACGATGCGGGTACGAGGGTTAGGCGGACGGCATGGACGCTGCTGCAACGGAGTTGGAGAAAAATAGGACGGCTCCAGGTCTGGGGCGGACCTTGCGCGGTGGTGGGCCGTCCTATTCTTCTTCAAATCAGTTGCGTCCGCGTTTAGTGGCATTCTCGCGCTGTTCGGGGTCTCCACGTCATCGATGCTTTAGGTCAAAGGCATCGAGATTCCTGCCTCTGCGTCTTGCCGGGCTGTGTGGTGGTCGTCGGCGATGTGTCGCGTCGCACAAGGTGGAGACAGTGTTCCTAAACAGTACCATGACAGCACCGGCACGATTCAAGCTCGTTTGCCGTCACTGTTAGAGAGACACCAGAGCAGGAGCAGAGCGGGAACGTCGCCGTACGACTCGTCTGCATCATCTGTCGGACTGCCAGACTTGCAGACGGGTGTTTTCTCTTGTTCCAGCAGCATCACCCGTCTTCCACGTCTCGCCCACCTCGTCTGCCAGACGTGGATTCCTTGCTCCAGCCGCACCACTCGTTTTCACCGTTTCGGTTCTCGTGTCGCAGACTCATCCAGCCCACGTGGACGTCTCCGCGTCCTTGACCGTGCCCGCTTTGGGCCATCACCAGAGCCACTGGCCGTCCCGCGTCTGTGTCTCGCCCTTGCTTGATTGGTTCGTCGCGTGTCGTTTCCGTGCCACACTGGGAACTTGACCTGTGACCATAGCGTCCCCCTGAATGCTCGCCAAGTGAAATTTTACTTTCCATTCATGTGACCACAAGCCACTCGCGTCATCCCGTTTTGGTCTCCCTTCTCCTTTGTAATCGTCTAGGTAATTCTCACCTATTAAATACTCCTCTCACACATCAATTTCATCAACACGTTTCGTCTCTCTCCTCCCCTCTTCTTCCACCCCCTCCTCCGCCTCCTTCTCCTTTTCCTTCTTCACCTTGCCCAACCTCCCCTTCACTCTCAACACCACAACATCAGGCACAACGCCGCAAAGAAAGCTAAGCACGATGAATAGGTAGACCGCCCAGACGGGGCGATGGTGGTGGTCGGACGCGTATGCCCACATGAGGATCTGCACGGGCCATTGGAAGATGTGGTTCAGGTTGAGGAGGGTGACGAGGAAGGTTGTTTGGACGATGGTGATGCGGATCACACCGCCCTCTGGCGCGTCCGAGTCCCCTTGCTGCTGCTGCTGATCCGTCTGGTCGACTTCAAAACTCGGCAGACGCTCGATATGCACGGTCGTGTGCATTGCTTGGTGTCCGTCGGGGTGTTTGGATGTACGCCCGACACCAACTGCCATGTCTCCCACGCCTGGTGATCCACCCTTGTCACTCGCAGCTCCTGCTACCGCCGCGGGAGTGTCCACGACGACTCTCTTGGTCCCAAACATAAGCTTTCCAAGCTCCTCTGACCGCATCGTCCATTGACTCCGCTCCGTGTCTCCCCAAACACCGTCCCGCGCCGCCTTGTTCAACCTCCACAACTCTCTAACCGCGCTTGCCATGCGCACTCGGGGCCTTAAAACAATCAAAGCCTGCACGGTGAACGCGGCGCACAGAGCCTGCGCTGCGTAGTCCTTGCCGCGATCGCGCTGGTCGTCGGAGAGGTCTCGTGCGAAGCCCCAGTTGCGCAGGATTGCGAGCTGGCGGAGAGGGTATGTGTGCGGCGTGCGTACGAGGGACGTGAAGGGGAACGTTGGACGTTAAGCAGCGAAACAACGAATCCCCGAGTGTATGAAATGAGGGCACACGCACGTAGACAAAGACCGCGGATACAACCACTGCGACCAGCGCCAGCGTGATCCAGAACACGGGGTCTCTGAGACGTGGCCGCAGGGTGCGTAATCCGCGCGCGAGGAGACGCTGTTGGTCGACCATGCAGCTGTTACTCGTTGCTCGCGTTCGGAATCAGATTTGTCAAGTCTGGACCCATCAGAGTGAGGCGCCGCCCTGAATAATAAGCTTTGTCCTTGGCCCGGCAAATCAACATTCGTCCGGCCACACATGCCACGAGCGCCAAAAAGTAAGTTTGGAGTGTATTCTATCTTTGTGGTATTTCGTAATTTGATTCTCGTTGGGGTTGCGAATACATTAATGGCTGCGAAATAATACATTAACTGCATGGGGTTGTGGTCGCGGTGGCCCGTGCCATTTTGCGAAGACATCACTCGGACCCGACCATCGTGACACCGATTGACCATGGACGCCGTGAGTCGCGTCTCGCCTCTCTCTGCGCGCACCAGAACCGCACCAACCCGTCCTCCTCACCCTCACCCGCCCGTGGGATCCGCCCATGCCCCGTCTTCACCACACTGCTGCACCGCTCAACCACCGAAAGCCTGACGGATCCCCCAGCCTGTCCACGATCGAAGATGTCGCAAAAGAGCTCAAGTTTTTGGGGGACAAGAGCGCAGCCGCGATTGGGTCACTGATTGATTGGTGCGTTGGGTCGCACAACGTTTTGTCTTGTCGTGCGACCGACGGCCACGGGCCGGAGGAGCGAGCTCGAGGTTGTAGAGCCAGGTTAGGCGTCTGCCGGAGGCGAATACCCCACAGAGGGAATTACTTTCGCGGAGCGACATGATCGCCGGACGCGAATTATCCCACGCGGAGCGTGTATCGAGGACTGACCGAGGAGCGGAATACTCATGGAAGAGCGCCAAAGGGCTTGGCGCGT
The DNA here is from genome assembly GCA_001574975.1 of Gonapodya prolifera JEL478. NCBI lineage: Eukaryota > Fungi > Monoblepharomycota > Monoblepharidomycetes > Monoblepharidales > Gonapodyaceae > Gonapodya > Gonapodya prolifera. Next base: position 215,250 of record KQ965814.1, read on the forward strand.
GAGCGCTTACCGAGGAGTCTGCCGGAGGCGAATTCATTGCGGAGTGGAGTACTCACGGAATGTCCGCCGGAGACCTAACCGCGATAGCTCATCTGCACCTCTTCCCCCAACCAGCCTTCCCTCTGGGTCTCCCGGCGAAGCTTTGCGCGAGAAGATTTATGAGGCCCTTGTTGAATGGTACGTTGGTGTGGGTCGGAACTCGGGATGTGGGTAGGTGGAAGCCGTGGGGACGGACGGTCGTGAGAACCAGGCATGATGGAGGCAAGTGGACGGTCGTGAGAACCAGGCACGATGGGGATGAGAGTGACGTGAAGGGTAATTAATGACGGGTTGGATTCAGGGGGCCTCGATTTTGGTCGTGGAACAGGCACAGGAAGAGATCATGACCACCCTCCTCTCCTCCAAGGCTCGCCTCGCTCCCCCAAGGCTCCGACTCGCACCCCTCCAAATCCATCAACGCCGTCGTCAACCTCGCGCTGGACCGCTCCGACACGCTCGCCCCAGCTTACCTGCCCCACCTCGGCAAACAGATCATCGACGCCCTCGCCCGCCCCTCCGCGCACCCGCTGCTCGTGTCCCTCCTTCCGCGCGTGCTGTTTTGGATGTCGCGACACAAGAAATTGCCCTTTGAAGGCCGCGACGAGACTTCGGCGAAGATCAGGGACGAGCTTGTGGCTCGCGCGTGTGCCCTAGATTGGTCAAAGGCGGACCGATCCTCGCAGTGGGCGGAGGCGATGAGGGATGTGGAGATGACGGGCGCGCAGATGGAGAGGGTTGCCACGAAGCTTGTTCAGTGAGTTTCTCTGCCATTTGTTGACGTCGCGTGCGATTGAGTGAAAGACGTCATTATCCCCTCGCGAAAGGTCAATTCCGAACGTTCCCCTGTCGTCTCTCCCACCTCTCGTATACCAAATCCTCCTCTTCTCCAAACGCGTCTGTACCTCCCCCTTTTCCACACCGCACCGCGCCGCACCCCGCTGACCTGACCTCTCCCATCTCTCTTCCTGCTCCCCCAGACCTCCCCCAAACCCCTCATCCCACCGCACCTCGTATGCCGGCAGCTTGCCATCCGCCGCCGGAAGGAGCTCGAACACTACAGCCGGTCTGAAGACGACGGCGACGACGACGACGACGACGGCGATGCCTCTGTGGTCCGGAAGCGAGACGATGTGGAGGATCGGATGACCCAGGCGGAAGGAACCGCGTTGTTGCATATGGGGTTTTCTCTGCGGGCGGATAAGGTGCGTGGTTGTGCTTTCTATTTTGGGGTAAAAATCCCCAGCTACTCACGAAGAGTTTCAGGACCTATCCTCGGATTTTCTCAAGAACATGCGCTCCATTCGAGTGCGAGACCTGGACCCCTTTTCGCTCGCGCTTCTTTTCATCATGGGGAGAAGCTCCAGACTCTCTGAAGAGGTTCGTACTTCCGTTTCCGAGTGCCGGCTGGGGCTTTCATTGCCCCGGGGTGCCGTGCCTCTCAGATTCACACACCCGTAATCTCGAACGAACAGGTGAACGACTTCCTTCGAACTCTCATCGTGTCGGCGCACAAGGACGACGACCTTGGCAAGCGCGCGCCGTGGGTCTCTGACCAGGATAGTCCCGGTATGTAAACCATTCGCGACACCGTTCCCTCCCATCCCACGCCAACACTGTACTGCGCACCCTGCAGAGACACCCACGTCCTCTGTCGACCGCCTCACATCCCACCTTCGATCCCTCGTTCGCCTCACGAGTCGCGGATGGGACTTTGCCGTGATACAGTCCCTGTGCACGTTCTTACTCGCAGCGATCGACGAAGCGGGGCCTGCAAGGGGCAAGGATTCGGCACAGGTGCAGCGCAAAGTCATTGAGACTTGCACGACAGTCATGTCGGATGTTTTTGAGGTGAGGTGCAGGAACCGCTGTTGTCTTCGTGACACGATGTACTGGACCTTGAACGATTGATTCACAGCACCATGAGCTCATTCGCCCCTACTTGGCTGACGAAACCATCTCCAGGATCAAGGACGGTGGTAATTCCGCTCTCGCGTTTGCTCAGATCCTTGGCAATCTCATAAAGACGATCCCCGACGGCTTTTTTGAGCACATTGCAAGGGTGCGTTTTCCTCTTTATCCGCTCGAGTGTGCACCTCAATTGACTCCCACCTTTAGCTCCAAGACGTCTTGGATCACCTCCCACTTATCCCCCGCAAAGCAGCCCACGCGGTGATTCTATCTCTTTCCCATCTCCTGCCACTGCGTCCGACGCTGCGGGACCATATGGTTCTTTCCCTGCGAAAATGCCTCGCATCGCGAGACGCCTCCGCCCGACTCACAGCAGTCACGGGCCTTCTGCACCTCGTGGAATTATCCGAGCCGCGTGCGTCTCAGGGTGTCGTGGGCGAAATAGCGTTGCAAGTGGAAGCGCTTTCCGCGGCAAGAAAGGCGATCGACGCTCAGCCGGAAGTACGGGTCGCGCTCTATTCTGGGCTTGAATCGATCTGTTGTCGCTACCCACGACTTTCCGGAAATGTGCTTGACTTGATCGCACCCCAGGTGAGTTGGACAAAAGGGGAACATCATCTCATTGTGATAACACGACCTTCCGCGAATTCCAAAGCTTTCGAAATACGTTTACGACACAAAAGGAGACGCAGGTTCTGCCCTCGCCCTGTCGAAATGCGTCATGGATGAGCAATCTGACCAGTATATCACAGGTGGGTAATCGGTCGAGATTTTGTGCTTACCTTGCCGTGATGTCATCGCCCACTGTCAAACTAGAGCCACTTCCGTTTCTTCTGCGAGCTGTTGCACAAGCATTTTTCTTTCATCTTACTTCACCGCCCACACTTCGCGGTGGACATTCAAGCGGTAGCTCGAAGAAGATGGACGGTATTCGACGCCAGCTCCAGACTTTGCTGCACAATTTGTGCAAAGCAGAATTGGCAGACTTCGAGGTGAGATTTGACAACTTCGTTGTTCAGCTGCGCGATTGGGTTCTGAATGTGCGCTGCATTTAGCTTGACAAAATGGTTGAATACAGCACTGCCACGAGAACAGGAACTCGTAACATGATGATGGCTGCACTGCTTTTTGGGTGCTATGAGGTTTGTGCTCCTGAGTTGCTTTCTATCAAGTTGATGTAAGTTACTTCACATTCTTTGCACGTCTAGGTGATGATCGAGTACAACTTCAAAATGCGGGAGCACGACCATACGTTCGAAGACTGCAGCAAGCTGTTCAAGCGTCTCGCCGAGCTTCTTGAGGTCGTGAAAGAGCGGGTCTCAAAATCTAAAGGTGCTTTCGCGATGTTCATATTTTGTGCGATGGGATATTCACATCCTATCCTGACGGGCAGACAAAGACAGCACTCCCCGATCAAAATCAAACATCGGTGACACGTCGTACTTTTCATTTGGTTTTCTATCAGCGTATGTTTCCTTTGCAGTTGTGGGCAACGATCCCGATTCTGCAGCTGGGACCGCAATTCGGGGGTCGCAGCTCACACATCATATTTTGGGTGCATTGCGCAAGCGACTCCACAGTTGGGAGTCAGACTACTCCGAGAGCGTGGGCGTATCGGGAATTCAGGAAGCAGACAATCTTGTCATTGTAACGGCTGCGTTGTGGAAGGATGCACTCTATAATGTGAACCAGCATGTGCAGACACTTGAAAACCACGAACGGTCAGAGAAAAAGAAGGAAAAGGTCTGACCTGGTTTCTTGGGCCATCACGACGCTCCAATTCATCAAGCGTCTCGATACTTGCCCAGAAAAAGCCTTCATCGCCATCTGATACAGTTGATACCCTCTGTGATTCACTGAAAATTCTGTTGAACTATCATCCCGATCAATTGTCTGCCGTTGCGGATACCTTAGGTGAGCGCGTTATCATGGCAACAATTTATATTTTAACAACGATCAATGTCGTTACCAGAATGGATTCCTGAAGAAGCTGTGGACTCAAGTGCTGTACGGCAATGTCTCAACCAGCTACAGCAACTTCTTACCTTGGTTATGAAGGTTCATCCTACAGGAAAAGAAGGTGGGAAGTAAATTGATGACTCGGGTTCGAACGAAACCTCCTCATGGATCTGGTGTGATACAGTTGCCGCAATTGCATCATTGATTTCAACACTGTGCACCTCGTCGACGGATGCATCCTCAGCAACCTTTGTGGAAGGAATGTGTCAAACAACAGCGACACAAGACCCAACCCTGGCAAAAACTTTCGCATCTTTACTTTTGACGATTTCTCAAGAAGCTGGAACCAATGAGGACGTCGTGAGTCAATTGAGTGAATGTATATGTTTGCTTTTCTCTCAAACGCCTCTGCGGAACAATGTAGTTGAAGAGGCTTCTCCAAGATCTCCGATCTGTAATTGCAATTCCAACCGACGAGGATGATGAAGCGTCCTCTGTGTACTACTCCCTTGTTTCTGAGGCGACGTGAGGCCGGATCACTATTTCGGCTTAACATTTGACCCTCACGGTGTACTTTTTCCAGATCTGGAGCAATTATTAATGCAATTCTCGGTCATGTTGATGAAACCCTCGCTTTATCTGATTGGGCTACCGGTCAAGCAGTGAAAATACCCAAGGATTGTTCCGGTAAGAATTGCGCCAATGTAATGTGAGGCACTGCTTCAATAACGGTACGATGTTGCTGCTAGACCACGAGACTGGAGGCGCTTTTGAAAACCAGACATGCAACATATTGCAGACTCAAGGATTTGTGCTATCCTCGCTGCTCCACTGTGTTGTTCCTCAAGGATCTCGAGAACCCATACTGAAGACACTAAAGCGGCTCTTTGTCGCTGTTGTAAACATTCTTCGGGTTGTGAGTCTGTCGGATGCGACAATGGAACTTTCCCATCCAAATGCTACATTTTTTCCACCAGAAAAATGCAGAGAAGAAGCCAGAAGCTGACCTACCTCTCATCGGTTTGATGGAGAAAATGGGTGCGTTGTGGATGCTTATACTGAGGGATTGTGCATCTTCATCTTCTTTTCTGCATCAGGGAACTTGTCGTCCGATGTTTACACTTTTCTTGTCACTTTGCTTGTGCCAAGTGAGCCCACTGGTGACGACGAGGACAGTGGTCTAAAGCGGAAGAAAGCACCCGGGGGGAAGAAAAAGTCTGATCCTGAAAAGGTAGCTATACCAAATGCGGCTCTTATTCAAAGCGTAAACCTGCACTGCATAATTTCGCAGCTTCGAACAATGCGAGAGTCGAAACTTGTTCCTGCCTTGATCTTTGAAATTGAACGATTGGACAAGGAACTACTCAAACTCGCGAAGAAATCAAAGCAACCTGGCCTAGCCAAGTATCTTAAACGTAGTACTGCGCGAGACTTTAAGCTGGAAAAGCAAAAGCTGGTAAGGACCGCCGCAAACTTTTGTTGTCCCATTTTCTCTCATGATGCACTGAAAGGTGGTTCGAGACGATGGTGAGGGCTCTGAAGATGGTGAAGAGAGTGATTCTGCGGATGAAAGCAAACAACAGCAGTCAAAGAGGAAGCGTGGCACGTAATTTTCCTTTTCTGATTTCACGATCCAGTTCTGTACCGTTGACACTTGAACACTTGTATCATAAGTCACTGGGCAAATGACAACATCAAATATGAGATATTCACCACATGTGAGAGTGGGATGGTGGATTTGACTTGCGCGCATTGTAGTGGTCGATTGCTTACACCCAAATAAAGTAATATTGTACCTACAATCACGAGTATAGCCTGCCGTCCCAGCACTTAATTGATAATGATATTTCGCTACATTCGTTGTTTCTTGTCCCGCCCTCCTTTGTTCCCCTCCATCCTCAGCTGGTCTCTTCGCCTCCGAGCCTCCGAGGCTTTCCACCCAACACACACCCGGCTCCCTTAGAGTCCCCTCGCCTAATTATCCCATTGCCCACAGCTGCTTCCATTTCTCGACGAGCTGTGCAACTTTACTGTCGGAATATTCAGGGACAGATCATTCTCTCCAGCAGGATAGAAAGCTTTTCCGAGGTCTCGATCTCTTCAATATTTCGTCTGTCCTCTCGTTTTCATTGTGATGGGCTCACCTAGTCAGGTGTACAGCTCTTTCAGATACTCGGCGGTCTCTGAGAGGAGGCAGTTGACGCATGTCCCCCTCTGACATCTTGAGTGAAAAAGGCTTTTAAAGGGACCGGTTACCGGCGCGAGATGTGGGAGATGAATTGATGGAGAATTTGAACACTGGGACTCCTGCGAGGTGGGCATGGACAAACATGTCGTTGGTGGCATCGTTGGGGATGGTTGGCGGCACGAAATTGGGAGAGTATACGGCGTGTCAAGGAGGGAGGATTGAGGGAAATGTCGGGATCAAAGTAGTGGTTGGCTGCAGATGCTGTCACGTTTTTTAGACCCCCCATGCAACGGAAGCCCCCCACCCTGCGAATCAGTACCCCCACATACTAAATTGGGTTTATGCAATCCTGTGTTGTGACCTTTGTTCACTAAGAGTTTGTATTTCTTTTCAGAAGGCTAACAAATCTATTGCAAAGCCGTGGAGGAGGTCCAGTCCCAAGCACATCCCTCGCCGTACCACCCATCTACAAAGTTGCATATATTTCTTAACTGCACCTTGATTCTGTGGATGGTATGCCCTATCATGAACATTACAAAAAAATATTTGGACTCTCAGTATTCAGCTTATTGCAAGACGCAGACGCTATTCTGGGATTCAAATTTTGCAAACGCATATTTCTTCACTATATTTATCAGAGACGCACATTGTTGTTGCGTTTCAATCGCTCAGTGAGCCACAATTTTGATTGACAAGGTTTCAATCTCAGGAGCAGTGACGCAGATTAAAACGCAATAACTGTCACCATAGCCTCAGGTGACATCCATTGACATGGTATATATAGTGTGAGGTGTTAAGTGCTGTGCCACTACTGTGGTCATGTATTTAGATGAGTGCACCTGCAGGGCGTGCCCCAAGTTTGGCGTCACGTTCCTGCAGGTGAGTTCTGNGTGTGCTACAACATATTATGTATGTTTGATCATATATATACACGTTCCTGCAGTTTACAGGCTCGTGCAGCTCACCTAGGTTGTGTAGCATTACGCCAAACTTGCATGCCCCGTTTTTAGCTTATTGCAAGGCACAGAAGCTTTACTGGGACACGATTTCTTGCACAGACATACTCTCTTATTATATCTATCAGCGCGACGCGTCATCGTTGGATTTCTTCAGCTCAGTGAGCCGTAATCTTGACTGGCGTAATTCCGACTGCAGAATCGCGGACGAAGAACAAAGTGTTATATCCCATCATTCTCAACGGCCGTACGCGTCTTATAGATTCAATATTTCAACTTCAAAGTTTCATCAGAATTGAACTATCCGTCGTTGAGTTATTAGCAGTTTTGGGAGCATAGTTCAGCCATCATCAAATCTGCACCCATTATTGTTACACAAACTACTCAAATGGACTCATCTAGCAATTCTCACACTCCTGATACACTGATTGATCAAGCCGCTTGGCAAATGCCACTGAAGGGAATCAATCTGATGTCTTTGCTGCTTCCAATAGTGGGGTGCATATCCAGACACCTGCACCCCAACC